>JAZFAU010000455.1:0-137641 GCA_037178615.1 Dione vanillae | reverse complement strand
TTAGTTCAGTTTGATAGAAAAATGACAGTAGAAACTTGACAGAGGCTTAGTTTAATTGAAAAAGGTTAAATAATTTTGAAACTATAAGATCGGTGTATTACTGTACTTGTTATGTGCATTTGCACAAATTTGCGGTAAGTATAAATTTTAAACACTTACTAATTATTAACTTTACATGTCTAACAATAAAATAATTCTATTTTGAGTTAATGCTACAAAGTTTAATAAATCATGTATGTTTCCTGTTTTTTTAATTAAGTACAAAATTACCATTTTTGATAATATTGTCCATTTGAGCACCATAACCTAATATAGATTTATTTTTTATTGATTGAATAATTGGATTGTAAACACGCATTTATAAGACGTAATACTTCAGAACGTTTAATACGTAATAAATTTATGTGCGATAAGTGCCGCCGGAAAATTTGTACTTGTTTTTTGTGAACACATACTTTATACTTGTTTATTTTTCCAGACACAGAATGACGACTTTTCTAGAAAAAAATTTACCAGTTTGGTTTAACTGGTAAATTTGGTCAAATCTCCGAAATAGCTTAAGTATGTTGCAACATTTACTAAGCCTAGCCAGGAATTTCTTGTGTTCTTAAGTAAGAACACAAGAAATTCCTGGCTAGGTTTAGTCTTGAACTCTTGTCAGTCTTGACAGTCACAGTACCCTACTTCTTGACATCACATTTCCCTTCAAGCTTTTGATTTTTATAAAGTAATGTGACATTGTCATGTGACAATGCCCGCTGGATGTGTTATTTTATGGGCCACTAAAAGCTGCTTACAGACAGGAGTGCAACAAGCACTTGAAAATATATTTAATGTTACAAGTCTTTACACCGTCACAGAGGACCGTCGTGGCGCAGAGGCGCAACGTCTGCCTGTAACGCGGCTAACGCGACGGTTTCTGGGTTCGATCCCCAGTCGGGGAAGATGGATTTTTCTATTTCCATTTTCTTCGCTCTGGCAACTAAGGCAAAGCGCGGCGTTGAGTTCCGCCACTCAACACGCAATGCCTCGAAAACGGCGGAAAGTGGGGACGGAGTAAGCAGGGACTAAGTAACGGAGTGTCTTAACACTAGGTTCTAATAGTTCCTGCAGTTCCCTCTGCCTACCCTGCCATGTGCGGGATAAAGCGTGAAGCTAAAAAAAAAAAAAAAAGTCTTTACAAGAAAAAAAATGTACAAGTTGCGAATATAGGAAAAGCAAAATCTGGATTTTTGTTCACAACAAGTCGAACATGTATAACTTAAGAAAACTATCAACAAAAGTAGAATAATGAAACTTATCAGAAATTAGTTCAAGCTACGGGAATTTATCCAGTCAACTCAAATGTTTTCACTGATCAAAATTTTTCTGCTGGCGCAAATTTCACAAACTTCATGGAAATGACACAAATTACTAAAAACCAAAACCTAAATGACCAGAATTTTTAAGATGCGAGTATGATAACGATTTCAGGAGATACATCTACTTCGGCACGTCCAAAATATAAAAATCAGTACTCAGGCTCTGTTTCAGTAAGTCCTTGTAACTAACAACTTGTTAACAAACAAAGAACTCCGGTATCTTTTATATATTATAATATATACGCATAAATATAAATTTGACTGTTATTGATACATGGAATAAAAGGAAGCCTCATGGAGTAGCCCAATTTTTGCCAAACAAACATTGACTGGTAAATAGATTCAGTTTTCGGATCGCATAATTAAATGACTATAGTCTTATATTACTAAGCCAAAGAATATTGTAGTTTCACTTTTCATAGTGCACAACGATAACGCCATTGATAAAACAAATGCCAGCGCTCAGAAACCAGAAATAAATCATTTTTCATTGTCATCGTCAATTATTTATTTCAATTGAACTGGTTAAAAGATGGTGTGGAATACTCTTCTTCCAACAATAGTTTATAATATTGGAAGAAGAACAAAAATATTGCTACTGGCTACATTTTTTCATCTTTAAACATATGATACGAGTATATAACGCATTTTCATACACAAAGCGAATACTGAAAAGACTATAATAAATACAAGATAGTTTTTTTTTTTTGAAGAAAATAGCAGCAGCATTTGTGGAAGACCAAAAACGTCCAAAGGAAGAAGGACCAAAAACGTCGCATAAAAAATGCTAAAAGTGTAGTTAATTTATTTGTCGGCAACACTCAATAGCTTACTGCGCCGGATGCAGAACAGAAGATTCTCGGTTATGCCAAAAATATTAGGATGACTCATGACATCATGCAGGTAATTGGGTGATTTGTCAAGTCGATATGGAAAGAACTATCAACAAAAATGAAACAATTAAACTTATCAGAAAATGAAAAACATTCGGTAGAAGATCAGTTCATGATTTATATACACGTGCCAAGAAGTTTTTTTAGACAAATTACATCAGTTCTTTATAAGAAACGGGATGATGTTGCTATAATTTATGATGATGATGATGATGTTGCTTCTATTTAACTCGAAATATGTCAAACACGGAATTTAAGAAAAAGATCAACTATAAAAAATCATAAATTAGTAGTCAACTTCTATAACTTTTTAAGACATAAAATTTGTGGGAATACAAAATGAAAACATGTCGCATTGCTCTCAAATAAGAGTAGACATAACGTTAGTCGTTGTTAGGTCCAAGACCGAATGATTATCGACATTGTATTCAAATTAAACAAAATTGTAGAACCTGTGGATTTATTGTGAATGATAAATTGTCATTCGTATATATATACGTTTAAAGGCTTTAAGGGCGTGTTCTAGGCCGTTCTCATTCATCGATTTCCGGCGAACTTCACCAGTCAGTATACCTCGCCTATTCACCTACGTCTCGTAATCGTGGTCGCCACACTAGAACCTCTGTTCCAAAAGCGATTCTGCGAGCTATGCACCTTGTAAAAAAATACATACAACAAAACTTCATTAAGTTTTCATGACTGTAAGTACCTAAGCCAAACACGTCGGCTGAGGTTGCGATCCCCAGTCAGAAGACTATATTCATTTTCTCACTTGTAAGAGAAAAAGAATAATTTTTTGCCACTCTATACAACACATTTAGAATTAATGCGGAAGGAGATTAAGAGGAGAACAAGGTGTATAGGAGTTATTAGAAACGTTTTTCAAAATGAACGTGACCTTCAATATAAGCCTTATATATTTATAAAGTAGCGCTATTTACTTGTAGATAAAATTATTTTTTAAACAACTTAGTTACAATTAAGTAAAAATAAAGCCAAATTTTCTTTACTTTTCATTTGATGACTTTAGCTTGGAACTCAATTATTATGGAATTTATTTATAAGTCAAAATTCAATTTTGTTGGTTAAGAAAATTCAGGGATAGATTCCAAATATGTATATTTAACCTTCTGCAAGCTGAAAAATCAATAATAAATATAATAAATGATTATTGAGTAAGTTTATTTACATATATCTAAATGAAGCACATTGTATTTGTACAAAATAACAATTGATCACAGATAATAAAATACTTTGAAATAATGATATATCCAGAGTTTAAAAAAAATATTCATTAAAATAATGAATCCAGAAATAAAGTCACAGTATAAAAAGAAATGACTTAATCTATACATACATATACGTTATCTTAAAATTGTAGCATGGTTTCAATCTGCACCTTTATTAAATTATTAGTAATAAAGGAAGTAAGATGAATGGTTTTTAACATTTATAAAGAATATTATTTATGAAAAATTTAAATTGAGGACCGTCGTGGCGCAGAGGCGCAACGTCTGCCTGTAACGCGACGGTTACTGGGTTCGATCCCCAGTCGAAGAAGATGGATTTTTCTATTTCCATTTTCTTCGCTCTGCCATCTAAGGCAAAGCGCGGTGTTGAGTTCCGCCACTCAACACGCAATGCCTTGAAAACGGCGGAAAGTGGGGACGGAGTAAGCAGGGACTAAGTAACGGAGTGTCTTAACACTAGGTTCTTATATGGTTCCTGCAGTTCCCTCTGCCTACCCTGCCATGTGCGGGATAAAGCGTGAAGCTAAAATTTAAAGTAAGGAGTCTAGAACCAGAGCCTCTTTGATAATGTCGCTTAAGCATTAAATAATAATTTCGATATAGATTAAAATGCATAGCTTAACGGCGGTGAGCGATTGCGAAGTTTCGAGAGGCACAGGTTCGAGTCCCGCTGCGTTCAATTTTTATACATTCTTAAATATAATACAGTGCTATTAACGATTACTTCAGATATCGCCTTGCATTTTATATACTCTGGTAACAATTGTTTTTTTTTTTTTTAGCTTCACGCTTAATCCCGCACATGGCAGGATAGGCAGAGGGAACTGCAGGGAACCTAGTGTTAAGACACTCCGTTGCTTAGTCCCTGCTTTATCCGTCTCCGCTTTTCGCCTTTTTTCGAGGCATTGCGTGTTGAGTGGCGGAACTCAACGCCGCGCTTTGCCTTGTTTGCAAGAGCGAAGAAAATGGAAATAGAAAAATCCATCTTCTCCGACTGGGGATCGAACCCAGAAACCGTCGCGTTACAGGCACACGTTGCGCCTCTGCGCCACGACGGTCCTCACAATTGTTTATAATATGTTATATAAAATTTGCTTTATTTTTTATATAAGTGTTATAGTTTTACGTGCAATTTCTAAGAACCAATTAGTATTCTTAGTAAACTGGCAGTTAATGCTATCTGTCACATTAAGCGCGATAGTATAAACAGGTCTTTATCAGTTAGATATTTATATATCAGTCGTCTATCAGACAAAGAATATATTTCCTACAAAACAAAACTTTTTTATTTCATATATTCAAATTAAAATATACAAAAGCTTCATTTAAGCATTTTAACCACTTCAAGGCTAAATTTTAAATGATACTAATGAATCAAAATTAAGCCTCGTCATTATGGCAGCTTACATAATGGGAAAAATACGATTTCGATTATAATTAACTTGAATTTAATTAAATTTATTTATATAATCGTTTTACATACTTTGATATTATCACATAATCTAATATGCTTAGTTCTAATTTGTGCAAAAAACGAAATATTATACAAGTTCTTTTTTTTAAATTTTGCAGTTAAAATAAATTATAACTATAATTTTTCAGTTAGTGTGAAACTCTAATTTAATTATATTTTAACAAGTTATAATAATTGTTGCACCTCAAAATAGCAAATGTAAGTCGCTTTAAAGGTATTTTATAGTATGTAATAATATATTAAAATCAACTTAAAAATCACACATATGTATATGTATATATGTACATACAAACATATACATATATGTATGTTGTTGCATTGGTCAGATTTTAATAAAACGTTATAAAAATTAATTTTCATTACAGTTATATAGTTAATATATAAACATTGATATTTAATATATAATTTCATATAATTTTTTTTTACACTGACACACACACACACACATATATATATATATATATATATATATATATATATATATATATATATATATATATATATATATATATATATATATATATATATATATATATATATATATATATATATATATATAAATATATATATATATATATATATATATATATATATATATATATATATATATATATATATATATATATATATATATATATATATATATATATATATATATATATATATATATATATATATATATATATATATATATATATATATATATATATATATATATATATATATATATATATATATATTTCTATAGTTACTACTACGATGGCATCTACATATTCATCTATTTACAAATGAAAAAGAATAAATAATTAAAAAAAATTGCAAAAATACGTTGAAATTTCTACACTTAGACTAAATTATGCTAAAATAAAATATTATAATGTTTCAATCTGACATCTAATATACAAATCAATTGAAGAAGCAACATTTTATATACTAAAATAAAATATATAGAACTGATAAGGAATTTTAGTGTTGTAGTCTAGTATAGTACATTTATAGAGGCAGGTTAGGCTATATAGACTTATCTTGGATATATGTTTATTTTTATATGAAAATAAGACCAAAGCCACAGATAAAAATTAGTTTAAAAAAATTACCTAGTTATCTTTATATAATTATAAACCGTACTGTATTTTGAGAGTACTTATAATTATTTCTAACAAAAATATTTATATAGAAAACTTACGAAACAAATAATTATTAAATACTTGTATTTGTTCATATATTTTTTATTTAGTTGGCAGGTGTTACCAGACCTGAAAAAGAAATTATGCGTTTATATTTTTAGTTAAAGCTAAACGTCGCACTTTGTGATAGAAATGTTTATTTATTTATTTATTATGTTGTTATAAATGTTGTTAGATGAAGCAAAAGAAAGATTTTTATATATGTCTTTCCTTAACTGAGAATCGAACCCACAACTACTGATACTCTCGTAATTACTGAATCTCTTCATATAAATGAAAAAAAAAACAAGTAACCCATTTTTAAAAATCTTCCACGCTTACTGCCATGAAATTATATATTTATATAAACAACTAAAATTATATATTTATATAAACATTTATATAAATTATAACAAGACGAAGTTCCTAAGCATTTAGTTCGACCCTTTTAAAAAAAAATCCCGTTTAATGGCTCAAAATATTGTGTCAGAACTCAATTTCTACATAAATACTATAGCAAAACGAAATTTCATAGCATTTGGTTCAACCCATTTAAAAAAAAAAACGTTTTATGCATCAAAACATCAAGTGAGCACTCAATACCTGCTAATTATAACAAGACGAAGTTCCATAGTATATTCAACCTATTTAAAAAAAATGACAAAGTTTCATAGCATTTAGTCCATCGCGTGCTACTCACCCGGCTGAGGAGGGAGGGGAGACAGGGGCGTGGCGGGCGTGGAGGGTGCGCAGGCGGCGCACAGCGGCGCGGCGCGCGGCGCCTGCAGCGCGGGCAGCGGGGCGCGCGCGCACACGCAGCGCGTGCACACGCAGCGCCCACAGCCCCAGCAGTGGTGCTGGGGAAGTCGTATAATAGAAATCATATAACAGGACCGTCGTGACGCAGAGGCGTAGCATCTTTTTGTAAACGCGACGGTTACTGGGTTCGATTCCCAGTCGGGGAAGATGGATTTTTCTATTTCCATTTTCTTCGCTCTGGTAACTAGGCAAAGCACGGCGTTGAGTTCCGCCTCCGTTAATGGAGGATTCCCTCTGCCTACCCTGCCATGTTCGGGATAAAGTGTGAAGCTAACAAAATAACAAAAAAAATGTAATAGTTACATACGTAACATTTTCAATAAGTAATAATTGGACCGAATTATCGTACTCTAATTAACCAAAAACAAATTCATACACAAATTAAATGTTGATAAAATAATAGAAACAATGCCAGACCTCATATAGGTTGCCTATATTTTTAAATCAATCACAATATAGGATTTTTAATTTTCTTAAAACAAAAGAAACTGGACTTATACCACTTTCAAAATAAACGGTCGTATTGTAAAATTATATGACCATATCAAACAAAATGTCCCGTTGAGTTTCTTGCGCAGGTCTCAAGTCTGAGGCAGAGGGATCTGCAGAAACCATATGAACCTAGTGTTAAGACACTCCGTTGCTTAGTCCCTGCTTTCTCGGTCCCCACTTTCTGGCTTTTTCGAGGCATTGCGTGTTGAGTGGCGGAACTCAACGTCGCACTTTGCCTAGTTTCCAGAGCGAAAAAAACGGAAGATAGAAAAATCCACCTTCCCCGAGTAGGAATCGAATCCACAAACCGTAGCATTTAGAGGCAGACGCTTACGTCTCTGCGCCACGACGGTCAACAACAGTTTTTATTTTTTTTTATTATTTTCATTGATGATGATGAGATGATTGATTATGAAAAAACATTTTATGATTTCTTAAAGTGCTAATACACACTGAGGATAGAAAAAATACTTATTACTTATTTTTTTATTTCTCACTGTGAATTAACACTTTAAAAATAAATCATAAAAATATTTAACAAAAATATCATCTCTCGCCAAACGACTATTGTTTGTAATAATATTTGGATAGCAGAAATTTGTAAAAATCTGATAAAGAATGATAAAGAACGCATAGCTCAATGGTGAGAACGCTTCCACGGTTCGCAAGAGGTCGCGCGTTCAAATCCTGCGTTCAAAATTTTTATTAAGATATAAAGTTAAGTATATTTTCAGTAGCAAATTTACAAACATACATTCCTGCAGAGCTACAACTGGGAAAAATAAGTAAATGTATTTATGTATATCTTAAACAAGTAATATATTCATACCTTCCTACTAAAATGGTCCAGCGGCGTAGAACAGCTGCACTCAGTTACGTTCTTTATACTTTTCCAGTCCAAAGCAACAGTGTTGATTTCCGCTTCCAACTGAGATAAGCTTGATGGAATGTTTAAATTTGTTTTCTGTTGAACAGTTATTATGAAATAAGTATTGGTAATATTTTTAATACATAATGTAGTGTTAAGACACTCCATTCTCCACTAATTGCTAAAATTGAAGACTTTATGTATTGTAATAATATAGTAAAAGATGTCAATACTATAAAATAACTAATTTACTTCGAGTGAGAATCGAACTTACGACCTAGGCGTGTATTGTCATATTATTTTATACATACCTCAGTAATAAGCGGTATTTTATTTGGCTTTGATGGAGTCGTCGCTGTCTCCTTTAAGGGATGGTCGTGGTTGGCACATTCAAGTTCTGACAGATTACCTCCGGATTCATATAGTAATCTGTGAATTAAT
This sequence comes from Dione vanillae, assembly GCA_037178615.1. Lineage (NCBI taxonomy): Eukaryota > Metazoa > Arthropoda > Insecta > Lepidoptera > Nymphalidae > Dione > Dione vanillae. The sequence goes on along the minus strand of JAZFAU010000455.1, from coordinate 128,877 downwards.
TTTATTTTTAATTTAATAAAACATTTCACATTAACGGGATATTTAAGTCAAGTATTTTGACTCCGTCCCCGCTTTTGAGGTATTGTGTGTTGAGTGGCGAAACTCAACGCTGCTCTTTGTCTAATTTCCAGAGCGAAGAAAATGGAAATAGAAAAATCTATCTTCCCCGAGTGGGAATCGAACCACCCACCCACTCACAAGCCAAAGTGACGGTGAAAGCAGGGACACTAGGTTCCTGCAGTTCCCTCTGCCTACCCTGCAATATTCGGGAGAAAGCGTCAAGCTAAAAAAAATGTTGAATATATATATAATGCAGGCAAAAATATGTAGGCAAAACCTTCTAAGTACAATGAAGATACGTAATCATTATACGTTTACCTTATACATTTTAAAAAAAATATAGTGGCGCCATCTAGTGGTAATTATAAATTAATTTTAAATTATAATAATGTGACGTTGTAACGATGATAATTTTTAATATATTAATATATGACCTTGATGTATTCGGGCTATGGAAAAGTAAAGTTAAGTAATCTTACTTATTATCAATTTGTAGCCCTTCAGTTTTGGTTTCTATTTCAACAGTGTCAGTGCCGCCGTTTTGGTAGTTCACTACCGCTGTGTCTCTGGCTTTTTCCGCTTTGCGTCCGGAGAGAAGGTTTTTGAATGTTGTTATTCTCTGTTAAAAAATACACTGTATTAAAAAAAGGATTTTTATAAATATCTTCTTCATGTATATTTTAGTTGGGGAAGAAAAATTTAACATTTAAATTCTAAGGACCGTCGTGGCGCAGAGGCGCAACGTCTATCTGTAACGCGACGGCTTCTGGGTTCAATCCCTAGTCGGGAAAGATGGTTTTTTCTAATTTCATTTTCTTCGGTCTGGTAAACTAGGCAAAGCGCGGCGTTGAATCCCGCCACTTAACACCCATTGGGTGTTAAGGAAAAAAGGCGGAAAGCGGGGACAGAGAAAGCAGGGACTAAGAAACGGAGTGTCTTAACACTAAGTTCCCACGGCCCTTGCAGTTCCCTCTGCCTACCCCGCCATGTGCGGGATAAAGCGTGAAGCTAAAAAAAAAAAAGAATTCTGATTGACAGCAGAAAACCATGTTCTACCGAAAACAAATAAAATAAAAGTATACAGTTAATATTTAGTTTTGTAATGAAATGTTATATATGAAATAATATTTAATAAAAAACAAAATCAAACAACAGAGATTTATATGTGCTGTGCTAATAAGAGATTTGATTATTATTATTTACAAAAATGTTTCATGATATTATTTAGAAAGCATTACCAATAAAAACATTATCATTATTATCATACTAAAAAGAAGTTTATTATATTTTTGTATGTAACCATAACCATAATATATATATATATATATATATATATATATATATATATATATATATATATATATATATATATATATATATATATATATATATATATATATATATATATATATATATATATATATATATATATATATGTGTGTGTGTGTGTGTGTGTGTGTGTGTGTATACCTTGGCCAGGTAGTCGATATGGTGCGTGAGCGCGCCGGAGTGCTCGACGGCGGCCGGCAGTATGTCGGCGAGCGCCTCGCGCGGGTGCACGCCGCTCTCGTGGCGGCAGTACATGCCGCGCCAGAACCTGCACGGGGTTGGTAGGTAGGTAGGTAAGTAGGTAGGTAGAATTCATTACATTAACTATGAAAGGAATTTATATGTAGCTACTTCCGCTGTACAGTTACACTGTCAGTCTTTTCAGAGTGTAACACATGTAGAGAGTGTAGTAACGGTGGTGGTTGTGTCTCGCATTGTTACTGGGCGGGTGGGTGTTGCTCTCAATTAAATAACTACTAGTGCATAGCGGAAGTAGCTACATATAAATTTTTTACTTAGTTAGGATGGACTCCCGCGACGTAAGGCCTGATTATATTAGATACTTATTACATTATTTTTTTTATACCATACCATAGTAACATAGTGTTAAGACACTCTGTTATCCACTTTCTGCCGTTTTTCCAGGCATTGCGTGTTGAGTGGCGGAACTTAACGCCGCGCTTTGCCTAGTTGCCAGAGCAAAGCAAATGGAAATGAAATCCATCTTCCCCCAGTGGGAATCGAACCCACTAACCACCGCGTAACAAAGCAATATTGAATACAATAAATAATATTTAAAATATACCTTATACTTTGCGCATTCAAATCTGGTTTGAGGACGTCAGGGTGTGCTTTAGGGTTGTAAAGAGGGTTCTTGTACTCATTCAGATGACTCGCCATGTAGCCCCAAAGTGAAAACGTACGCTCGGACAATCTGTAATGATTATTTTCATATAAATGTTGTATAGTTTTTCATGCTTTTTAAACACATTGCAGGGTAGGCAGAGGGAACTGCAGGAACTATATGAACCTAGTATTAAGACATTCCGTTGCTTAGTCCCTGTTTCTCCGTCCCTACTTTCCGCCTTTTTAAGGCATTGCGTGTTGAGAGGCAGAACTCAACGCAATCAACGAAATAGAAAAATCCATCTTCCCCGAGTGGGAATCGAATCCACAAACCGTCGCGTTTACAGGCCCTACGCCTCTGCGCCACAAGGGTCCATTTTAAATATGTGTTTGTAAATAATATCGTTATGTTAGGCTTGGCCTTACTTTTCACTTGTCGATCCTTACATAGTTCAAGTTTTAAAAATAATTAAAGCTATTTAAATTTTTTTATTGAATTATAATATTTTTAATCTATTTAGTCAAGTTTCAGGAGTTTTTAAGTGTATTTAAAAAAAGAAATACCAAAATTATAATGAATTTATTATTATTATTAATAAATATAACAAAATATCGATCATCTCTCATATTACTTACAACAACATATAAAATTAATTAAATATATATTATTATACGTTTTTTTTAAAACATAAATACTATATAAATAAATTATATAACCTCAAATCTCGTCTATCTTTCTCACAGTTTCCGATGAAGGTGCCATACTGGCACGCGTGCGCGTGGTCATGTAGCGTCAGTAGGAACCTCTCGTTGAATTGGAATGCCTAAAAAAAAGTTAAAATAATATTTAATATATAGTTTTTTTTTTATTTTACGATTTATCCCGCATATAGGAGAGGGAACCAAGTGGGAACTTCATGAACTGTGGGAACCTAGTGTTATAACACTCCATATACTGCTTTCCGCCTTTCGAAGCATTTCGTGTTAAGTGGTGGAACTTAACGTCGTGCTTTTCTAGTTGCCAGGGCGAAGAAAATGGAAATAAAATAACCATCCTCCTCTCATGGGAATCGAACCCATACACCATCGTGTTTACGGGCAGACGTTGCATTTGAAACTATGTTGCAGTTGAATCTACAGTAGAAACTCGATTATCCGGCCCTCAGTTATACGGATTTGCGATTATCCGGACTACATGCGTCAAATGTATCTACAGGCAAATTGAATAAAAGGTAAACCTACAAATCGTATTAGTGCAAGCATGGTCCTACGTCAAATGACAATCACCAAATATTTTAAACCAAATTTAAAGAGCATTGATTTTTGTTAATATGTAGTAGTCGTTTTTAATAAAGTATAATATGATGTGCCTACATTTGTTATTCATATGTATGTACTTTCGATTATCCGGATTTTCCATTATCCGAATGCCTTACAACAACAATTAGTCCGGTTAATCGAGTTTCTACTGTATTTTAAAACAGGGTGATCTTAGATGATTAATACCATGAAAGCAGTGAAATTATGTCAATCATGACTGTTGTATGCAGACTACGGCAGTTATTATAAAGGCTCTTCTTAGTAATATTTTTATTAACTTCTGCTTTCTCATAGTAATATACAAATAAAATCAGTGAATTAACATTTTTAATTAAATGATTGAGGACCGTCGTGGCGCAGAGGCACAACGTCTGTTTCTGGGTTCGATCCCCAGTCGGAGAAAATGGATTTTTCTATTTCCATTTTCTTCGCTCTCGCAAACTAGGCAAAGCGCGGAGTTCCGCCACTCAACACGCAAAGCCTCGAAAAAGGCGGAAAGCGGGGGCGGAGAAAGCAGGGACTAAGCAACGGAGTGTCTTAACACTAGGTTCCTATGGTCCCTGCAGTTCCCTCTGCCTACCCTGCCATGTTCAGGATAAAGCGAGAAGCTAAAAAAACAATATTAAATGATTTCTGAATTTTAAAATATTTAAATAGGTACGTATAACGGCAGTCATAAAACTTGCAAATACATTTACTAATAACTAGGGAACAGTAGCAGTACTACATACTATATAAGACAATTTTCTATATATACATAATAATATATGGGCGCAAATCAATATACATTTTATGATATTGTTGTTTCGAATGCATTTAGTATTGAAATTAATATTTTATTACTTGAAATCAGTAAACTATTTGTAATGTAAAGTTCTTTACGATATTATTTCCGAATATTGAACAGAAATGTCAGCTGTTAATTAAATAAAAAGGACTAAATCATATAAAATTGATTTTCTGTGTTAACTTTCGTACGAGAACAAACCAATTGATATTTGTTATTTTATTATGAAAAATGGACTTCTAACAGCAAAACTCCAGCCTAACGCCGACATACATTACTATATTATATTAGCACAATCATACAAATGAAAGAAAATAATTACCTCAGGGGCTTGCCTCAGCAACTGCCACGTGCAATCCAAGAGCTGCGTGAAAACAGGAGAACGTTCACGCGCGTCACACGCGACGTGCCCGCACCGGGAAGTGAACTTGTGACCGAACGATAGCCAGTCCTTTTCTATCAGTGCCTGTGATGGATAAAATCGAATGATTTTTTTTTTATGTCTTCACGCTTTATCCCGCACTCAGCAGGGTAGGCAGAGGGAACTGCATCAACCATTGGAACCTAGTGTTAAGACACTCTGTTGCTTAGTTCCCGCTTTGTAAGTCTTTGCTTAGTTAAGATTTAAAATAATCACGCCAAACTGTTTTAAAGGAAATACAATTTGACTTCTTTCTTTACAGTTTGCATCTTCACTAATATCTACATATTCTATCAATTTAACATATATTATTGTAGTGCGGTGTCAAAAATTAATATTTTATATTAATCTTAATAAGTAAAAATATTTAATCTAAAATATATTTTAAATCATTATCAATATGATTATCATATTATTGAGGACCGTCATGGCTCAGAGGCGTAGCGTCTGCCTATAAACGCGACGGTTTGTGAGTACGATTCCATCTTCGCTCTGGCAACCCGCAATACCACAAAAAAGGCATGCAACAGAGTGTCTTAACACTAGATTTCTAAGATTCCATCAATTTCCTCAGCCTACTCTGCTATGTGGGAGCCAAAGCGTGAAGCCAAAAAAAAATGACTATCTACCGCTAAAATCTGATCTTTAAAACTACCGCTAACTACCTTTGTCTATCATATAAAGGTAAAATTTCAGAGGTAGTATCAGCGAGGTAGGTCACCTGGTACAAAAAAATAACTATCTACCGCTAAAATCTTATCCTCACAACTACTGCTGAAATTCTATCTTTATCTATTATACAACGACACAATTTCAGAGGTAGTGTGAGCGAGGTAGGTCACCTGGTACCCGTTGACGGTGCGGTAGTGCGGCTCGAGGCAGACGGCGGCGAGCGAGCACGCCTGCGCGGTGCGGTCCCAGCCGTCGCTGCAGTGCACGCACACGCTCACGCCCGACTGGATGGCGCGCGCTATCCACCACGACGTGTCCAGGATGGACCTGGATAGTCACATTGATTTGTACGCAGCGGGATTTGAACGTGTGCCCTCTTGTGAACCGTGCAGGGGTTCTGACTTGTCAGTTGTATTAAAGTTGAGGAGGAAAATGGAAATAGAAAAATCCATCTTCCCACTCGGGGAAAATGGATTTTTCTATTTCCATTTTTAGCAGGATTTTAAAACTTGTGCCCGCTTGCGAACCGTACAATGGTTCTGACCACTGAGCACGGTTCGGCTGCATGTGTGATAGAATGCCGCTGCGTTCAAATTTATATTTATATGTTTTCTTTAAGTATTTTTCTATCTTCAGTGTCGATTAACACTTTAAAAAATCATAAAAAAAATTCCATATATGTATTCTGGTAAATTAGATAATGTTTTGTATAAAATTTAAACTGTTATAGATTTAAAATAGTACACAATAATTACGTTGATAAATTTATACTAACATGGGTAGTTGTAAATTTATGCTCGTCAAGTTATTCAGCTCAATGTTCGAATAATTATTTAATAATAATTTCGAGTGGTTTAAAGTGTCTTAGTCTGAGGCGCTCAGAGTACTCGCGGACGTGCCAGTGCTGGTACACACTCAATGTACTCAAGGCCGTTCCAGTATTAGTGCAAAAGTAGTTACTTAGTTTTATTAAAGGTTTATATAATTATTATGCAGAAGTTTTCGTTAATATATTACAATAATATGATTAATAGACAATTCATATATATACAGTAGAAACTCGATCAACCGTACTAATTGTTGTACGGATAATCGAAGTTTATATGGATAAAATCGACTAATCAAGTTTTATGTTATGATATTATAATACGTTGATTAAAAACAAATATACTTAGTTTTATGTGACATTTGATGTAAGCCACTTTCTCTTCATTACTTTGTCACGATTATTTTGCACTAATGCAACTTGTAGTATCTCAATCAATTAGCCTATCATCCGAATAATTGCGTATCCGTATAGCTAAGGGCCGGATAATCGATTTTCTACTGTGCATATATAAAGCTGTGCTACAAAAACATTCTTACTTGATATGTTTGAGCCAGCCAGATGATTCCAGTCCGCTCAAAAACGAAGACATTGTAGGTGTGTTCTGTTCGCATGCTGTAATACAAGATTCATTTAAAAATACAAAAAAAATTACATTATTATTATATATACATATGGGCGCAAATCAATATACGATATTTGATTTTACTTGTAACGAAAGTGGTTAGTATAGAAACTAACTATTTAAAAAAAAGGACCGTCGTGGCGCAGAGACGTAGCGTCTACGTGTAAACGCGATGGTTTGTGCGTTTGATTTCCATGAAGGGAAGGCGGATTTTTCTATTTCCATTTTCTTCGCTCTGGAAACAAAGCAAAGCGCGTCGTTGAGTTCCGCCACTCAAAACACAATGCCTCGAAAAAAGCGGAAAGCAGAGAAGGAGAAAGCAGGAACTAAGCAACGGAGTGTCTTAACCCTAGGTTCCCTCCGCCTACCCTGCCATGTGCGGGATGAAGCGTGAAGATATAAAAAAAAATTAATTGTTCAAATCATTAAAACCTATTTGTAATGTAAAGCCCTTTAAAATATTATTTTCCATTATAGAACAGAAATGTCAGCTGTTAATAAAATAAAAATATGTGAATTATGTAAAATTGCTTTTCTGTGTTAACTATCGTACGATATCATAAACCAATTGATATTAGGTACTCTGTTATTTTATTATGAAAAATGGTCTCCTAACAGCGAAACCCTGGCTTAGCGCCAACATATACATAATATTTTGAAATCCGATGAAAACTAAGTATTTTTTTTAGCTTCACGCTTTATCCCGCACAAGGCAGGATAGGCAGAGGGAACTGCAGGGACCGTGGGAACCTAGTGTTAAGACACTCCGTTGCTCAGTCTATGCTTACTCCGTCCCCGCTTCTTTCCTGCGTCCCCGAAAACTAAGTAATATTTTAATAATAACCAGTATAATATAAATAATAATATTTAAAAGACTGATGGAAATAGGGAGATATAGCAAAATGCAGATAAATATTAGATTTAAATTACCTATGTACTTCATAAACTTTTCTTAAATACTCACTTTCAACAAGCTTCTGTAAGCTCTTTCTCATAACATGTATATTACCAATTCCCATGAATTGAAACTTTATGTTTTCGTAAAAAGCTTCGTTTTCATATCCTTTACCGGCTGCGCGGTTTACCATTGCATTTATCTGTAATATAAATAATTATTCTTTTATAATCACTAATTAAGGCCTTTGTAGTTCAGTGGCAGAATTTAACTATAGAGGCAATGATTGTCGGTTGAAATCCCGCCAATACAATAAACCGTTTTCATTTACTAAATTTTGTAAAGCAAATCGCACAAAAATTCTTTTCATAAGCGTTATTTTTCGAGAACTAGTCGAAAAGTGGAGAACGGAGTGTATGTACACTATTCGCTTTGCTTACCCTTTTAAAAATACACGTAATGTTGTTGTTTATTCACGAATCAATTGAACTTTTTACAGACTCAATTATTATAGTTTCTGATAAAATGATATAATTTTTAATTTAGTCAACTTGTTTCGTCTTAATATGCAATTATGTCCAGCCATTTAACAAAATTGATAAAAATTTTACTGCTCCCATGAACATAAATAACTGCATTATTCTTTTTTTTTTTTAGCTTCACGCTTTATCCCGCACATGGCAGAGTAGGCAGAGGGAACTGCAGGAACCATAAGAGCCTAGTGTTAAGACACTCCGTTGCTCAGTCCCTGCTTACTCCGTCCCCACTTTCCGCCGTTTTCGAGGCATTGCGTGTTGAGTGGCGGAACTCAACGCCACGCTTTGTCTAGTTGCCATAGCGAAGAAAATGGAAATAGAAAAATCCATCTTCTCCGACTGGGGATCGAACCCAGTAACTGTCGCGTTACAGGCAGACGTTGCGCCTCTGCGCCACGACGGTCCCCAATTATTATAATACTAAACATAATAATTGAAGAAAATTTTACTTACCCTGGGTCGCGTGTCCACTACATACATGTATCCACAGTTGGGGTTCGCTCGTCTGATCAAATCTAACATTTGTTCGTCTTCCATACACCTGAAATATGTTAAAATACAATATAAAGCAAAATTCATATATTCTACCAATTAAATATTTATTAAATAAAAGAAATTTGTAAACTTGACGTAAGGTAGTCAATGTGTGTGTGTTTTTTTTTTTTAAATTAATTCGAATTAACGGTTTTCTAAATACATATATTTATATACTATTATAAATGTATCGATTTGTACTAAAAAGTTCGTCATTTTGCTTTAATTAAAGAAAAAATAATAAATTTAATCTCGTTCCATTGTACCGTCACATTCAACTATCAATATACCCTGTATTTCCCAATTCGTCGTCACTAGTAGTAAAAACTATCAAAAATTTTAAAAATCAAGTACTAGACAAAATTCAAGAAGTTTAAAACAAGAACTTTCAACCCTGAAGCAACAATATCATTTTTTTTGACTTTACACTTTGCACAAGGCAGGGTAGGCAGAGTGAACTGTAGGAACCATATGAACCTAGTGTTAAGACACTCCGTTGCTTTGTCCCTGCTTTCCGCCTTTTTCGAGACTTAGCGTGTTGAGTGATCTTAACGCCTCGATTTGCTTATTTTCTAGAGCGAAGAAAAAGGAAATAGTAAAACCCATCTTCCCTGAGTGGGAATCGAACCCACAAATCGTCGCTTTACAGGTAGACGCCTCGCCTCTGCGCCACGATGGTTTCAATATATAACTATTAATTTTAGATAATTCCTTACCTAGCGGAGAAACCACTCAACGGTTGGCTACATCTCGCTATAGCAGCCTTATTATGATGTAGATAGGCTAAAACGGGCAATCTTCCTCTAGATCTAAAACTAGCACTACCCAGTAATACCGCGGTAGACGCTCTCGCTGGCACATAGATCTCACTTGGGTAAGTATCGCAGAGCTAAGAATTTTAGAAAAAGGGAAAGTTAATTTTAAAAAAATAAGCTACTTCCTTACTAACTTGTTGGAAATATATTATATTTTAGTTAATGTTTAAGAAACATTATCAAACTCTACCTTTAAAATTTAAACAAGACTGTTTCAAGCATATACTATGTACATGTGTTTTGTATTCGGTCTGTACCCTACATTAACTGTGTATCAATTTTAGTCAATTAAGAAGAATAAATATTTTTTAGCTTAAAGCTTATAGCAGGATAGGCAGAGAACCTTGGAGACCTAGTGTTAAGACACTCCGTTGCCAATTTTTGACGCATTGCGTGTTGAGTGGCGGAACTTAACGTCGCGTTTGCTTAGTTACCTGAGCGAAGAAAATGAAAATGATAAAATCCTCTGGTAGGAATAGAACTAAACAACCGTAGCGTTCACAGACAGATTCAGTGCGCCGCTGCGCCACAACGGTCATCAAAAAAATAATATATATTATAATAAAATAAAAAGGAAAGATTTGTATGTTTGTTTGTGAATAAAATAAATTCAAAAATTGCTGGACGTATTTTGGCTAAATTTAAACTGGAGAGATCCTAAGCACCAAAAAGTAACAGAATACTTTGTCGTACAATGTGGGGAGAAGGGGGTAAAATGCATCCTATATATACCAAAACTATTTAAAAATTAATATCCATCTGTGCAAAGTCAGGACGGTCCGCTAATTAGTAATAAAAAAAATTACCTCATAATCCTTATTAGCATTACATAGCACCCAGTGTTCGTTTGGCACATTCATTCTTTGGTACTCTGTCTGTATGTCAAAGAAGTTCCACCCCGCTGACTTTGGCAGGTCGTCGGGTGTTGATTTATAGTGGAAACAGTATAATTCGTCTAGATGTACTGAAAATAATATAATATCGTATTATGTCATAATAAATGATATACAGGAGAAACTCGATTATCCAGTTTCACGCTTATCCGGACTACAGATCAATTTATTAAATGAACTCGTATTTGTGCAAGTTTGGACGTGCCGAAAGTGGCTTTAATCGAATTTCAAAATAAACGTAGACTTTTGTTAACAAGTACTAATTGGTTTGAATAATATTACTACTAACATATATATGCACAAAACCAGATTAGCCGATTTAATTCATATATATGTAATTTTGTTTCTACAGATTGTTGATTATCCGAATGCCTTTTAACATTACTCTGGATAATCGAGTTTCTACAATGAAGAGCCTTTTTAGCTTTAGCTTTACACTGTATCCCACACAAAGCAGAGTAGGGAGAAAAAATGTAATGTTAAGACACTTCATTTCCTACTTTCTTCCCAGGGTTCAAGGCTAGCTTTCTTGTGTGAACTCAAAAACGCCCTGTTTTATTACAAGCGGGAGATTGTATTTTTAGAGCGAGAATCAATATTCCATAAAACGATGTACAAGACATAGGCAGCCCTATAAGCACACACACATAGACATATATACATACATACATGTGTGTATTATTGAAAGTAATATTTAGTAAAACATGTTTAATCACAAAGCAAATAATATTCACTGGACCGAAATATAATTGTATTGCTACGGTTACCACTTTACAGCAATATCAATTAGGTAAAATAAAGCGAGTATTCTCTTCATAAATCTATATATAGTAATACAAATAAAGTGTCTTTTACAAAAAAATATTCTATTTTTGTAGTAATTTACTAAAACAATATGAAAATGTTTTCTATCTGTAGGTTTGTCTTTTTATTTGAATTGAATTCAATTTTTTGAGACTTTCATTGGAATATAGAGTATTATAAAAATTTTATCTTTCTGTAGATATGTCCATAATAGCGAAACAAATTTTTACGACATTCATTAGTAGATAGAATATGTCATGGAGTTATATATAGGCAAATTATGATCCTTATAACGAATCTTGTTACCTACCAGGTTGGCTTAATCTTAATAAAGTTTGGTGCATCTCGTGGCAATCTCTCTCGCGCGGTATTACAAAGAATACCGACTGGAAGGTTTTAGTGCGCACGAGTAGCGGCGAGCCTGTCGTAGTGATCGGTAGACGTTCTACAGACGATATGTGCATTAGAAGTATCTGGAAATTAAATTATTAATTTATTTTTACTATATTGATAAAGAAAGGAACTAAAGCCAATATAGTCATAATAAAGACTTTATGTTTCATCCACTGTATATGTATATAATATATTATAAAAATTCTTATTTTATTATATTATATTTACCTGCGCATTACGCTTCGTTAGATTAACACAAAGCTTAATACTTATTAGGAATGGTAAAGTTAGACATCTTTTTACGTTAAAAGATAAAATTTTTGAGACTGACAAAAACTGAGCGTCAAATTGGCTAATGTGTAGAATTTGTTTAATCTAAAATTGAGCTGTTCAAGTTTAAGTTCGAACATCAGCTCTATTTTCACCGATTCGTCTTTTCAAGATCTTTAAAACGGTAAAATAAGTAAATATATATATTTATTCGCCCAAAGTGTGCGCAACTAAGAACTTCCACTTATATAAAAATACAACGTAATACACATGATGACGATTACAAATTCTGTCCAAGCATTTTAGATAATTAATTATATATATACGATAATATTCTTCCCCGGAGTATCTTATGTGTATAGCAATCATTATTCAACGAAATTATTGCTATAGAATTCTATAGCAAGAATTTCGTTGAATAATGATTTTTTAACATAATTTATACAACATTTCATCACATATGAGCTAAATATATTTCAGATGCTAGGTTGATATTTTTTAAGTAAAATGACCAGAGCATTTTCGCATGCACTTCTCGACCTCTCTCGATCACAGTCGCGTCACGTCGCAGTAACTTAATTATACTCCCTAGCTAGTGCAATATTGTTGATTCAATTTGTACAATACATTAAAGCTGAAATCGAGTTAAATAATGTTATACCATACGCGAGAATTTTTAAACAAAGATTTTTTATTTTTAAATAAAGTTAGATTGCACCTAGCAATCTTTACGTATCTTTATTTAAAAATTAACAAAATTTTTAATTATTACTTACTACGTTTGACCTCATTTATAATAAAATTATAAAACTTAAATAGGATTAAAATTAAAATTCAAAATAATAACAACATAAAAAGTGGTTGATAAATGTGTTATTTTTTAAAATATTTTAAATCGCGTACATGAATTGTGTACTATATAAAGTACGTGGTTTGGCATTTTAGAATTTCCAAAGCAAAATAAATATAACGAAAAATTAAAAGCTTATTCATTTAATTTCATTAACATATTGTAAAATTGTTTATAAATAAAAAATAACTTCTGAAGTACTGACCCATGTCTCCTTGCGCATTTCATGGTCAACGAATATGAGGTGTGTTGTAGCGAAGTAGAGCGTGCCTTTTGAGGGGTTCCGGAGATTATATTTATCCAGCATCTGGACATTCTCCAACTGTAAGAAGATTATTAATAAATTTAAATTATTACATATATACAAAACAAAATATAGTGAAACAATTAGATATTTTTATTAGTGCACTTTACTAGATCCGGCATCATAGAAGGAATGCTTTAAGTTACTATGTATAAAGTCATTTGCAAGCCATACCATCTTTTTTTATAATTGTAACCATACAATTATAAAAAAAGATGGTATGGCTTGCAAATGACTTTATACATAGTAACTTTTTTATTCGTTTTGTAGGTAGGTATTTGTTTTAGGTATATGGTTTATCCCGCATTTAGAGAACCTACAGCCTGCCCTTTCTATGGCATAATCAGAGAGAACCTAGTCTAAAAACAGAGTGTACTGATACTAGACCTTGTAGTGTGGTAGCCTGCGGCATTACTTAAGTGTATGAATTAGAATAAATCAGAACCTGGTGACAACAAGACGTGTTTAATTAATCCCAACTTTACAACCTAGTAAGAGACCCTTTCTTTCTAGGTTCTCCTCCTGATTCCGAAACATTGAGTGTTGGGTGGCAGAAACAAAAGCTTTTTTGCTAGAGCTGACCGAAATGGAAATACAGTTTCAATAGTGAGCCTACAATCAACGAGTACAGTCCACAGTACAGTCCGCAGTAGCCATGTTAAGAAAAAATATTTATAAAAAGTACAAAAAGTCACTACAAGGCCCAAAAAGCTTTGAGCCTGCTGGTTTTTTCTACCTACTCTGCTATGCGCAGAATAACAATAAATACAACGTGAAACTAATATAAAGCAAAATATACTTCGAGTCCTTAGCAAAACTTAACTAAGTACAAGCACATTAAAGTGGGTGTAATGCATAATATGGCAAAAGTTTGAGCGTGAAGAATAATTCAAATAACTTTATTTGCATTTATCAGTATTCAATGTTGAAAAACATACAAAAATAAAGAAAAGCAGATGTATATTTTTCACGACTTTCTAACGGCAAAGTGTATCTAATGTTAAGTAAGATATAGTGTATCCATAATGTAGTTTGGCGGAACTTAACTCCGCATTTAGTCCACCAGTACATAAAGAAGTAAATACAAAAAAAGAAATAAATACTTAAATCTGTACAAATACTTAAAACAAAAATAAACAATTTCTCATAACTTAATCAATAACTTGTTACGACGACGAAGCAACAAGAAAGTAAACAACCCTGTTCCTTGAAATACCGCATTAAATTAGGTCTTCATTAATATTTCTCACGTATAATGAGGAGCGTTAGCGGCACTCCTTTGAAGGCTTTTACTTTAATAAAATTATTATAATTTACCAAAATATCTACGGCACTAAGACGTAATTACTTATGTAATATCTTTGAAATTATGTTCATTCACAACAAAATGGCAAAATTAAATTATAACTTATAACGACACAAAAGAAGTATGCAGAGACCGTTTTTGATTCGTTCTCTCTGACTCCGCTAAGAATAGAGCGTGAAGTTATGTATGTATTATATGTGTACATAAGTAAACTGATTATGATGATGAAAGTGACTTCACGTTTAAAATATCTCATATATTATATATATATTTTCTTATATTTATATAAAATTCTTTTATATAAATAACTATACACTCAACATTATATTTTATAAAACAATAAATACTATTTATATTCTCCCTAAAATTCCTAAACCTAAATAAATAACTAGACCGTAGTGACCAATCGAAACTAAATTTGACTGATGAAGTAGCGTGATGCTTGTGGTGTCGATCTCCATTCCACTTATTTAATTTTTTTTAATTTCCTCGCTTTTGAGCCTAAGTGCAGTGTTTAAATGGAAACGATGTATTTTAACACGAGATTCTTTATACAATGTTAAAAAAAACAATTGTGTGAAAACAATATTATATGAAATAATTACTTAATTTAGTATCGTACTAAAACAAATAACTTAATTTAATACCGTAATTTAATATCTGTACAATATTTCGTTTATAAATCAGTTAACAGTACAAGGGATCTGTTACAAAGTCACCGCGGGCTACGTTTCCATAGAAACTCTTGCCACTTATGAAATATACTTTGAATTCATGAGATATTTGATTTCGCTGCGAGCGATATGATACTTGTATAAACTAAGACTTAGAAGAGTCTATATATATATATATATATATATATATATATATATATATATATATATATATATATATGTTTAGTATTGTTTTTTTTTAATTTTATGGGTTTTAGAATTGTTATTATTGTTAAATAATAATGTATATATATACTGTACTGATTATTTATTTCATTAGGCTTACCAACAACCGTTACAATATACATGCAGATGACAAATGACATACAATAAAATAAAATTCATATTGTTAAATTAAATAGTACAAAATTAATATATTATCATTTCAAATAAAAAAAAATCCATTGATAGACAATAGCAATTTGTAAATGTACTCTACTTATAGAAGATTTTTTATCTCAGCATTTTATGTTACGTTACAACATTGACATAAAATATTAAATTACAAATTATTACTGGAATACACAATATTCCGGTAATAATTTGTAATTTAATATATAAATCAAATCAAATCAAAGTATTGTTACCGACAATGATATTCTCTAGTGTAAATAGAGCGGATCAGAAATCTATGCTGAAAGAAAATCTATACTGCACCTACAATACATACTATAAATATTTAAAGCCGTTTCAAATTGGCATCTTAAATGCTATCCCTTACCAAAATACCAAAAAACGTTTTACACATGTCTTTGGCAAATCTCATTTTATGTACAGTTAGCTGGATAAAGCTTTTAGCGTGTAAAGGTTCGTAAATAAATAAGGGACGTAAGGGTTTTCCTATAAATATAAATCAGGTATAAGTGTTTTATATTTGGAAACATCAGAGAGTAAAAGCAAAAGCCTAAAAACGGCTTAAAATTCGACCTTCTCTAGATTCGTGTTGAGTGGCGGAACTCAACGCCGCGCTTTGCCCAGTTTGCCAGAGCGAAGAAAATGGAAGCAGAAAAGTCTATTTTCTCCGATTGGGGATCGAACCCAGAAACCGTCGCGTTACAGGCAGACGTTGCGCCTCTGCGCTACGACGGTCCTCATTAATATTATGATATAGAGAAATTATAATTTTTCGAACCAAATGTAGTGCGCGTTTTTAAGTGTGATTCAAAAAATATGCATGCGCGTGTATATATAATTGAATTTTCGTTTAAAACCACTACGACTTTAATAATAAATAACGTTAAGCTTTAATTTGTCACCTCTACGTTGCCATCATGTACTACGGAGAAAACCAGAAAATCTTTACTTACACCCTGAAGCCAAAAGCGAATCTGAAAGATCTTTTTCAGATGAGTTAAAATAAAAGATAACATGTTACTTAGGCTACTTCACATATTGTATGTTTAATCAGATACTTTAGCAGTTATTTTGTGTATAAGTAAAAATTTAAGAAATTATGATAGCAAAAGAAATTTTTATGCTAAAAAAAATAAATTAAGCAAAATTTGAACTATGATTAAAACTAATTTTAGTACTTAAATCTTGAAACGCAATCTCTTGCACTCCATATTCTCGCTGTCGCCTACAATAGTACCACGTAAAAGATCGTTTCAAAGTGAAAACGATAAGCCTGTCATAGCCATATAGCTAAATACGTAGTAAAGCCAACCATTTATCACACGTGAAGGATGTCTAAGTTAATGTTGTCATTTGATATAATATAACCTAAGTATATGTGTACTTAAAATAGCAGCATCATGATATAATTAAGACTAATAATAATATTGTTACAAGTACTTATTTTATAATAATGTGAAGCTATTGGTAAAGCAGCTCTCTAATTAAATTTCTGTTAATTAAAAATGATTTTGACAGCGATGATAAAAAAATATGATTTTCGTATCAAAAGAAATGAAGCGGAAAGAGAAATTTGAGAACTGTCGTAGTGAAGGATCCTCTAGGAACAACTCTGGCAACTGAGAAAGTGCGGTGTTGAGTCCTGCCGCTCAACACTCAATGCCTATAAAGGTAGACAGCAGGGAGTGTCGTCGAGTGTTTTACCACTAGGTTCTCACGTTCCAGCAATACCCTTAGCCTACCTACGCTGCTAAGTGCGGGATAAAGTGTGAAGATAAAAAAAAGAAATCAACCATTTTACAATTGCAATTGGATCGTAGTAGTCAGATTTAAAACAATTAAACAAAAATGTATACATAATTTATAAGAAGACGGTCTAAATTGGTGATCTAAATATAATATTATACAACTAAATAATACGTACATCTAATATACGAGCATAGGCATGACATTTATGAGTCATATGTAAATGTTGAGTTTCGTTATCTGTGAGAGAAGCAATGTTAATTTAGGACTAACATTGGTTCATTGAAGGTGTAGTCCTCATCAAATAGATGAACAATTAGTATAGGATCATTAATATTTCTTTAAACAATCATTAGCAATATTTAGGTGCTTCTGCTGTAGTAATGTCTAATAAACTGTGCTACTAATATTTGTAAGACACTTAGAATAAATCTAAAAGAAAAGATGTCCATTGAGAATATATTATTTTCATTATGTTATGTTTATTATTTATTAAATATTTTAAATAAATATTTTTAATAGATATCAGACCAAAATTTTTTAATTATTCAACATGTATAATTCTTTGATATTTATGATTATTAATTTTTTGATGATGATATGGCAGTAATGTTAGACCGTAAACGCGACGATTGTGGATTCAACTCCTACACGAGGGAATAAATTATTAATTTTTAATAAGACAACGCGTCATGCATAACTGGAAAATTGGGCGGAAAGTAAAGGACGGAGTGTCTTAACACCCTACAGTGCGTCTATTGCAAATAAATAATCTATTTAAAACTTTGACTATATAAATTATTAATTTACTAAAAAGGTAGCTGGACTGAACTAAACGTGGATAGTACACAATAACAGCTTATAACTTGTACATATATTATACCAGCTGTATATACAGAGGTGTTTCTAAATTTATTATTAAAAAATACAGTTTATTTCACCATAAAATATAATTATATGGTATAGAAATATTATAAATATTTCTATATATAAGCATATTCTTAAGACAAATATAGATCACGACCACCATCGACTTCACAGTGAACGCTTCATTTCTCATTCGCATTCTTCGCACGACTTAATACGACTTAAGTCCTTCGAAAAGGGCCGCTGCGTGTCATGTCTGAATCTCGCAAAAAGAATTGCTCTTTAAAGGAAAATGAATCTTTTTATACTGTGGTAAAATCTATTATGTATGTTTTTCAGGCTTAGTTATTCTCAAATATGTTTATTTTTTTTTTTTATCAAAAGCTTGTAGCAATATTTTATGAGAGAAGCAATTTTGATATTTTTATAGTAAATTTTACTTTGTTTTCTTTATATGATTGCTCCTTTATAGACAAGTTCTTAATGTATCAAATATGGCTATGTAGTCTTGATGTATTCTTGCTTTTATCTGTCAAAAGCTTTTATTTAAATTTCAACGTGTTATATTTACATGTTTAAAGCAACGAG
The DNA here is from genome assembly GCA_037178615.1 of Dione vanillae. Classification (NCBI taxonomy): domain Eukaryota; kingdom Metazoa; phylum Arthropoda; class Insecta; order Lepidoptera; family Nymphalidae; genus Dione; species Dione vanillae. Next base: position 110,123 of record JAZFAU010000455.1, on the reverse strand, counting down.
TACGACTGATTAATATTAGTTTGATAATTTTTAACACAAAGTAAATACAAGTAGTTGTAACTGACAAGTGACAAGCTTTTATACTGTAGATAATATTGTGTAAAATGAGTTATTTGTGACTTGATTCTAAATATACACTAAGTACAACGAGTAAATTCTAACTTATTATAAATATAAAGACTTGTTATATATCCATAGTTTCATGTACGTCAGTTTTTGCTTTTAGCTTCACGCTTTATTCTGCTCTTAGCAGGGTAGTTAGAGAGGACCCCAGGAACCATAGGAAACTGGTCATAACCCTTTTCCTCTGTCCGCCTTTCAAAGCATTGCGTGTTGAGTGGCGAAACTCAACAAAAAAAGGAAATGGAATAATCGATCCGGTCCAGAAACCGTCGCATTTACAGGTAAACGCTGCGCCTATGAGCCACGACGGACCCCGGATATATATATACCGTAGAGGACCGATACATATACTAAAATATATTGTGTACTTGTGTCGTCTCCATGTCGTATTAGTACATACATACATGTGTGTGTATGTATGTACTAATGCGACATGAAGACGAGAGGAAAAAGATTAAAATACTCCCCAAGCTTAATTCATAGCTCGGGTTTCGGAAGCATTTTTTGTGCGGCAAAAATATTTTTACATTTCAAACTATTACTTTTAAGCAGAATTAAGAAAGCCGGGAGATCTAAAATAAAATACAGGGACAGACTTGTTAAAACATATACATTCTTAAATATAACAATAAAAGTCCTTTCATTTCTTTATTTACAACTATTAATAACTTTAAAAGTTAAAAGCTTTATTTAAGATTTGCACAAACAAAGTTAGCTGAGGCAGAAGCGGAAAATAAAATCACTAATTCAATTGTTGAGAAAATATATTTACAAGGCGAACTTCCCATCCTCAAGAGTATCATCTCGAGAGTTGCTTATTTCGTTCTTAAGGAATTTAATAATATAAATTCGAAGAAATCGCGCTTTAATAACACAAAAATTTCACGACTGAACTTTTTTAATTTTACTGGTTATTAACTGTCAAACCAGAAAGTGAAATATTGTCTTATCCCTGCTTTAGTAAAAACTAGTGCGGCGTTGAGTTCCACTAGAGACTAAATATCTCTATCTGCCTACCTTGCTTAGAGATCAAGCGTTAAGACAAAAAAGCTTATAAAAATCTTTATCGTCACTTAATTAAATCTTAAATATATCAAAAACGGAAGTCACTAGAAAAAATTTTGTATATTAATTTTAACTAATTTACTATTAATTTACTTTAATTTAATTTATTTATTTAATTTTAATAATTTAGTTTTAATTTTAATATTTTGTATTTGTATTTTATTTAAAAATATGATTGTGTTTTAACGTACATTCTTATCTTCATAGTAAAATTATTTGTTAAGAAAAGTAAAAGGAATACATTATATATTATAAAACATAATCGAAATCCAAGAACTAGCAAAAGTAGTTAATCAATAATGTTAAAATACTTCACATACATGAAACCTCTCTAATTGTGAAGTGAATTTACATATACAAATTTTCTCGTTTCAAAATGATAATTATTTAATGTTATTAATACCGAATTCATAACAAATATGTAAATAATTTTATACAGTTAAACGTAAATTAATTTGTTATTTCAAATTTAATTGGACACTGTTTTAATATTTACTTTATATGGTAAACAAATAGTAAGGTATGGTAAACAGAGAAAATTGACTGTCAAAACACTACCTTCTGTGTTTTCTGGCCAGTTTGGGATCTACGATGAGTGCCGCTCCTCAAAATGAAGATTTTTTCATAAGAACTAGTAAAAAGTCATTCCCCTAAATGGCGAACCAACCAACTTGGCCCCTAACCAAGAGTTACGGTCGTGACGCAGAGGCCTGCCTTTGACGTGACGGTCTGTGAGTTCGATTCCCACTCGGGGAGAATGAATTTTTTCATGTTCATTTTCTTCGCTCTGGCAACTAGGCAAAGCGCAGCGTTGAGTTCCGCCAATATACACGCAATATCTTGAAAAGAGACGGAAAGCAAGGATCAGACTATTTTAAACTTAACTGAACTTTTACTTTTAGTTCCCGTAGTTACTGCGGTTCCCTCTGCCTTACCTACCCTGCTATATGCAGGATAAAATTTACGCGAAAGGTAAAAGAACACAATCGAGTGTAAAAGGAATTACAGCAAAAGCCTTTTTTTATTATACATACACAATTCAAATTATTCACATTTTAAAAAAAACAGAATCATATTAAAAGTTATAATAAAAAATATAATAATCTGTTTATATAATTTTGGTGAAATTACACAAACTATATTGGAAAAAAGTTCAATTTTATTTAAAAATCTTATAAAAATTTCGACTGTTTATATTTTCTTCATACTGATTTTTAATATTATATATTAAGTTTATACTACTTTTTCTTATTTTTTTGTTTCTTTTTATCAAGAACATTTTTGCCGCCGTATTTTTGAACATCCTCCACGCGCTGGGCAGATATCTTTTGATCTGCCAAACTCAATAATTGGGTGCGCCGGTGGTATAAAGCATCAACAGCTCGATGTTCACAAGAGTCTAAAGCATCTGCCGCCTTCACTAACAACGCACACGTCTTGAGACCCTCCGGAGCTGCATACTGACCTCCCTCATTGAAAAGCATTATTCGTGAAACAAACTGTACATTTGAAATTCTTGCATCTTGAATTTTTTCCTCAATAGCTTTTTTATAGTTTTCTACTGCGGGGTTAAGAGATTCCTCAAAAAGCTTTCGATGTCTCGACAACCGCTGTGAGTAACTCATCATTTTCAGTCTTTTGACCTCAGGATCTATTGTTTCTTGATTTAACAAGCTGTCTATATTAGACTGAATATTATTAATCCAAAAACAAAAGGGATATAATTCTGGTGAATCTAAATCAAGAAAATTTGACGCTTCTAATGGTAAATCATTGACAAGTTTGGATATGGCATCTAAATGTGTGGTCAGTTGTACATCATGTGACTGTAGTTCAGCTACGCGTATTTCATATGCCGATTTCAACCGTTCTTCTCGAATATTGTAAGACATGTATTTTAAAGAATACCGAATGTTTATTTTTGCACTTATTTTAGTTATAAATTTCTTTGATTCATCAGTTACTCTAACAGCAATTTCATTTAATTTGTCGCTAAAATAATCAACAAATAAATTTTTATGTTCATTCAGCTGTTGCTCGTGCTCTTGTGTATTAGAAATAGTTTCTAATAAAGGTTTTATAATTGTTGAAATTTCATCCATTGGACTAGCTGATTCATGATTAGAAGAGGCCTCACCTACGTTACTAGTATTAGATTCCTGATTTGCCAAATTTTCCGAATTAACGAGAGTTTTTGGATACTTATCCAAACAGTAGTAGCACTCGGCAAGTAATAAATTGACCATAACCGATGTCAAGTCGGCGAATTCTTCAATTTTATTAAGTTCTACTTTACTATGGTGCAACAATAGTTCTGGTACCTTCTTCACTAGGCTATTACAAGAATCAAACTGATACTTTAATTTGTCTATATCAGATGCACCGCTCATATGTTCTAAAGCGATATTGATGTTGATTTCATTTGCAATTCTATTGCATCAGGAAGTTCCTGTAAATCTTCTAATCCAGCTAATACTATTGTTTGTCCACTGAAACGTCGCACGTGGTTGCGGCCATATATATAAGGTCAGGAAAATATTGTGCCATTTATTTCCTGAAAAGCCACTCTTTACAATCGTTCTTGCTTGTATGTATATTGCAAGAAAGGAAATAAAGTCGAAGAAAAACATATATTATATTATTATATATTATTAAGTCCGTGTGTTTTTTATTGGGGGGGGGGGGGATGAATTACTAATTGTTATAAATATCTGTAAAGCTGTTTATCATCATCTTCATTACAATAGTTAAATTTCATCACACAACCTTTCTTTTCTTTAATACTTGTACATAAATTCTCCCAATTCCAAATTATTAACTTAATAAATTTTAAATCAACATTATGTATGCATCACTCATTGGAAGTAAATATTTTGGTAATTTTTCGTAATAATCACATTTTCAGCCGTCGATTTTGTTCTATTTCATAATAATTTTTAATATTTTGTGAAGGACGCTTTCCCTCGCTTAAAAAACACATCTGGTTATATCGATATTGGCATTCAATTATCATGTTCATTAAGTTGCCAAACGGTAACCGTGTCTCTAAATCTCATAAAAGCTCTACGATTACTAATTAATTGTTGATTAATTTCGAAAATACTTTCGTCGAAATCGTGGAAGCAAATCTTTAGGGATTTATGTCCTACAGCCATAAGACTTTTGGAAATAAAACTGTTAATAGCATCCTTTAAGCCATCTTCTCGCTTTGTTCTAACGTAAGGCTTCTTGCTTAAAGTTTGGCCAAGTCTTGTATTCGTTTGGCAGCTACAGTGGTAAATTTGTTGGAGTGCTTCATTTTTATTATACATGTAAAAAGAGTATTCTGGCGGAAAAATTTCTGGCGGCACACTCCATCATCTTTTGATTCTGCCGTATTTCTGACAACAGCATGTCCGCATCATACGTACCTTGTTGTTGATATCGTTTTTGATGTAACCAGTTTTTTTCTTTGAACACTTCAAATATTTTTTGTTTCCAGTTTGATTCTCCGAAAAAAAGAAAGTTTTTTAGCGTTTGCCCACAATGTCTCGGTGTCCCATTCTGGGGGTAAAGACATACGGCCACAAATCATCTGCACAACCGGGAATTGACGACTTGTGTTCGTAGGCCCGTTTCCGCAAAGGCATTTACCAATTTGTTGGTATACATAACTGTGTACAATCTAAGACATCAAGTGCAATTTTATTCATTAATAACCTGGTGGGGTTACTGTCTGTCATATCAGTTCTGTCAAAAAATATTTTTATATCAAAGTATATATGTAATTGGTATGCAATAAAACTCCTACGCAAACAATTCCCAAGAACTAATATTTTTGGAATTGGTGTTGCTGTTATGGACATATACAAACAGGATACTGTAAAAAGCATTTTTATTACTATCGAAAAAAAAGGTTTGTTTTTTAAAATTATCGCAGTAAAACAGAAACTAGAATTAAATTTTGTACCGAACGGATATTTTTAACTTCCTGTAGTGTCGCACATAGGTCGAGTGGCGAAATCCGACGACCACGAGTTGCCTGTGGTTCTTTAGAGCAAGTAAACGAAAATTAGCTGCGCTAACGACAACATTTTACAACCCCTTAATAGAACGGCGCTGACAGTACATTTGGTTGATTTCGATTTTTTTTTTGTGGTTGTTTTTTGGGCAATTTTTTTGTTTTGTTTGTTTTTTTGGGGGGGGTTGTTTTTTTTTTTTTTTTTGTTGTCAAACTCGACAAGCCTAAGGTTCAGTACAAATCAATTCCGCTTGATTTTTTAAATATATGTCTCTAAAATCCGAAAGAATACTTAGTATCGTAATATACACTACCCCAAAATTAAATTTTATGAGCGTTACGTAAGTATTTTTTCAAACGAAACTAGAAATACTGAAGCAATACCAACTTTTTTTCTTTAAACCGTGTGGTGCCCCGACAATGGTCCCTACATTTTCTGTATACATACTATTAAATATAACACGTAGTAACAACCCAACGAAAATACCTTTAATTTTAAATTACGTAACGCGTTCAACATTTCTATTACAATGCGAAAGTAGAATTCCGAACCACCTAAATGCGAAAATTACATATTCTCGGATCGCAGATATTCCGTCACGTCGATAATTTTAAACCTGACTGATATCTTTTTCATAAAAAGGTAAAAGTTAACTGGAGTTTTTCTTCTGTTCCCATTATTATGTGCTTGGAGCGTGACTGCAATACTTTGCCATCAAACGCAGGACAAGTTATATAAGTAGTTGTAAGATTTAAGGTTAAAAAATACATATCGCACCCCCGGGCAACACTGTCCCTTTGTAAAAAAAAGCAAAATGAGTTATGTATGTAAATAATTTTCCTAAACACTTGCTCTCCTCGGTGCGGTGAACGTTAACCTTTTGTAGTACGCATAGTTTTTCCGTATTAGGCCGTCGTGTCATTCTGGTTTTGGGCGCGAATCACGGCGCGCTTGGAGCCTCATCGTTGTCATCTTTCCGTGTGCGCGGTCCCCCGCTAACTGTAAAAGTGTTGTGGAGCTACACTGTTACTACGGGAATTGACACATACTTGACTATTTTTTATTTTGGATCAATACCGACTAATATACAGTGTGACATTATTTCTCCAATATTTTAAAAGTTTATTTTTGTACTACAATGACCTTTGTTGATAAATGACGTTGTTTCTCCAAATCCTTGCGTTTTTAATTAAATGTGTCACACAATTCACACAAATCAATGAATAATTTATTTATTTCGATTCTTTTTTCTTTGTTTTAGTTGTTTCTTAAATGAAATAAAATGCTGTCTCGGGGAAAAAAATTGGTATTACTGGCCTGTCCAACGTCACCCATTGAAAGTATCGAATCCATCGAATCTTCAGTGCCACCTTCTCATATCAATCAAGATGGTAGTAGCTCTTTTTCACTAACTCTACGCTCCCTATCTAGTAATGCTGTTATTGACAACGAACGCCCAATATTACCCATTGAACAAAATGAACCCATGGAATCTTCAGTTCCACCTACTAATATCAATCAAGCCGGCAGTAACTCTCTTTTACCAACTATAAACTCCCCCTCTATTAGTACTGTTATTGACAAAACTTCTACAGAAGATCAGGAATCTGGACATCTAACTGGTGACTACTCTAGTACTGATTCAAGTGACGATTTCAAGCCCTCATCTAGTTCATGTTCATCCTCAAATAGTTCCTCCAGTTCAAGTAGTTCATCTAGTGATAGTAGCTCTGAGAATGAGGCTGCTGATGATTCAGAACCAACATCACCTCCAAAAAACAAAGGAAAAAAGCGTACTCGTAATCCTCAGAGCTGGAAAAAAAATATAGCAAAAAAGTTTAGGAATTCCGGTAATGAATATCGATCACTTAAGACTGGCAAAACAGTTCAGGCTAGAAAAATTGGTCCTTCTTGTTCAGAAAAGTGCCGGCTGGCCTGTTCGTCTAATTTTAGCCAAGAAAAAAGGATTGAAATATTCAATTCTTATTGGGGGCTAGGTAGCGTAGAAAGACATCGTGATTTTTTGAATTCCTGCATCAGACTACTGGAAATTGCAAGCCGGCGTATTAAAACGAATCGTCGGTACCCAAGACAAGGTAACTCTGCATTTTATTTACTCAATGACGGTCATTCAGTCCGGGTATGCAAAACATTTTTAATCAACACCTTGGGCATTTCACCAAGAACGATACGAACTGTCATTGATGCTAAAACACTGAATGATGGTATCATTCCTGAAGACCACCGAGGCAAACACGGAAAGCAATGCAAATTGGACAATGAAATGATAAAAGCCGTCAAAGACCATATCGAATCTATTCCGAAAGTAGAAAGCCACTATCTGAGGGCAAACACAAGTAGACTTTTTATTGATGGTGGCTTGACTATTGCAGAATTACACAGAAACTATAAGGAAGTACAGAACCAAAATAATAAGCCAGCTGTTAACTACGCCTATCAACGCATTTTTAATCACGATTTTAATATTGGCTTTTTTAGACCGAAGAAAGATCTTTGTGACCAATGCGTTGCATACGAAAATGCTCCAGAACAAGAAAAAGTAAAATTATACCCCAGCTACAAGGTTCACCAAGAAGAAAAGAGTTTGAGTAGGATTGAAAAAGATAGAGACATGAAAGAAAGTCAAGATTCCCAAAGCACAAAGATCGTATGTACTTACGACTTACAAGCTGTCTTGCCATGCCCTTTAGGAAATTCATCGGCTTTTTTTTATAAATCTAGGCTAAATTGCTACAATTTCACTATTTCAAATGCAAAATGTCGAGAAACTACATGTTATTTTTGGCATGAAGGCTTAGGCAACTGGGGCTCTATAGAAATAGGATCTTGTGTGTACTCATATTTGTCAGAAGTTGCTAATAAATATCCTGGCTGTGATCTAATTTTTTATACAGATAATTGCTGCGGACAGAATAAAAATCGATTTGTATTTGCAATGTACTATTTTGCACTAACAAAATTAAACATAAATTCCATACAACACAACTTCTTGATACGCGGGCACACACAAAACGAAGGCGACACAGCACATTCAGTAATCGAAAAAGCCATTACTAGAGCCAAAAAATCTGGGCCCATATAAATTCCTGAACAATACATATCCATAATACGTGGTGCGAAGAAGACAGGGAAACCATTTTTGGTGAGAGAAATGAACTACACTGATTTCGTAGATCTTTTGTCGGAAAACGTAAACTTTAACGTGAACAAAAATATTAACGGGGATGCAATTAAAATTAGTGAAATTATGAGTATTAAGTTTATTAAAAATTGCGCCAATTATCAATATCGAACAACCTACAAGACTAAAAACTGGGAAGAGGCCAAAGCTATAATAGAACCTAACAGAAATAACTTACGTCGAGGTCGGGGCAATGTTGCAAGCATTAACGAGATCGCCTTAAAACCAGCGTATACCTCGAAAATTGCTATTACAGAACGCAAGAAGCGCGACCTTTTGAGTTTGATAGAGACAAACATAGTACCAAGATACTATGAAAAGTTTAAATTTTATTATATGAGTACTTTATAATACGTATTGATTCTCAGAGAAATAAAACATTTATGTTTATTAACAAACTCAGAAGTGGTTAAAGTTAATTGAAATATAAAACACTAAAAAACACATATTGATCACATGTTCGACTATATTCGGACATAGATTCCTCGCAATTACGTAGAATGACATAAATCACTCAATAACAGTACCTCAGGATAGTTCCCTTCCAGTACAGGCCGTTGCCAACGAGCAACTGCCCCGATTGACATAAATTCAACGCTTTTATAGTCTTTATGATCTAAAACTACCCCCTTTTAACTAAATAAAGTAGGTGGTAGCTAACATGTTATGTTACAAATTTATGTATACTTGATGTTAATTGTTTTGAGCAATTTAGTAAAAGATTCCTAATACTACGCTAATAAGAATTATTAAATACATAGATGATTAAGTCGTTGTGATATCACAAGTCTGATTAAACTTAGAATTCAGATAGTTACTAGATCTAGAAGCATTGGTACTGAGCCCAAAGTTAGTTTTAATTATAAGTAAATATTAACTTAAGTTTTAACCTAGTCTAAGATAAAAAGGTTATTACGTACTGACGAAATGTCAAAGTATGTTATGTTTTTTTTAAAGAATGTTGACTTATTTTTTTCTTTCGTCATAACATAACAGTGCGTGTAAGTGATTTGAAATAAAACTTTCTAACAATTTGTTCATGTTTTCTTTTTAACTTAGTATGACATAACTACAGTTATAATTTTTCTTTAGAGCCATAACGTCACTTTTGAGGGGGTGGGAAGGTTTAAATAATTGTTTAGTATATTTTTCACAATATTAAGTGATTATAATTTATCCAAAAGAAAAGTTAAAAGTCAACGTTGTAGTATGAGCTATTCATCTTATCTATATCATATACAGTCATTGTTGTGTGAGGTGTCAAAGTTTTAAATGCTTCTCCTGAAAAACTACATTTTTGCATAAGTGACAGTGTTGCACCGGGGGTGCGATATGTATTATAAGAAAGTTAATTAATTAAATATGCGTACCAAAATATCAAAAATTAGAAAAAAAATATCAATGATTATTTATAAATAATATTTCTTAAAAATTATAAATCTATGATATTATATTCAAAACTTAAAATGAGTAAAGTATTTCTTTTGAAGTATATTTCGTATCATTTTTTCAAAACTACAAATGATATTCAGATTTTTAAGGAAAATTGTTAACATTTAAATCAACTAAATTTGTCCAACGACTTTACTTCAAGGCGTCCCCACGACGAATATCAAAGCTTAAACTCGTAAACTGAAACTCAATTAATATTCATTAAATATGAATATTCCAACTTTTGTCCAGTAAGTGTCTGAATTAGACTACAAAAAGTAAAATAAAGGTAATGTAAAAGGTTTGTTGTTATTTTTAATACGCACGCTTTTTCACAATAATATTAGTATTTTTCTATCATTACTGTTTTTAAGTTGTTTTAAGAGGTATTATTTACTTTCTAGCTTGATATACTTAAAAAAACGTGTTTTTTAATTTTTTTAACTATATTTATTAATGAACCTATTTTGTCAAATAGTGTGTAATGTCCAAGTTTTTTAAAAATGATTGATGTTCCGATGAATAACGTTCCAGTCTTACGCGATATAAAACGATGTTATTAATACAATGTAATCTTCAAATTTATTATGAGTTCTTATGTAAATTTTAGGTATGAGAAAATTTTGGTTTACTTAGTAAATATAAGAGGTGGTTAGCAGATTACTGAGAGGTGAGATGTGGTTACAGAATACTATTTATGTTTTATAGTCAATTATTTAAATGAAAAGAACTTTCAGTAATCTGTCGAAAACTTCATTTTTGTATAAAAATTTCACAGAATTTTTATGTAAAAATCGTATTTACATAAAAGTTCCTAGAATAGATACTGTTTAAATGAATACGATAAGCACTGGGGAATAACACACGGGAATCAAATACACAACATACAGTAAAGTTGCAGTAATTAAGTAAAAATAACATTTTTCCTTAGCCTTATTACAAGAAAATATAAGAAATTTCGACTATAGATTTAACAATTGATGATATTAATTACAGAAGTAAAAAAAGGAAAAAGGAATGAGACTAAGTTTGTCATCGAAATATGCGTGAAAATGATGAAGCATTCATTTTACACAAATGAGTCAAGACAACTGAAAAAATATTTTCAATACATATAAACAAATGTGAATTACTAATTCTTCCAAAAAAATCTTTCTCGGTTTTATTAAGAAACTTCTTAATAACAAAATCTTAGTAAGTAATTCGTCAAGTGTCAAGGTAGGGTATAATGCATATTCCACTCCCCGAAGCAATTCCACGATCTCAGTAAATCTACTCTAATCTGTCTTGGACGAGCGATATTTTATTAAATAGTTTCTGGCTTCAATTTAAATGAAAATGTTGATGGTATTTGCAATACGCTTTGGCATCTTTTTCATTATATGAAAAATTTGTAGGAGTTATTCTTATTGTGTATATAACAGTTTGAAATCAATAATATAATTTTTGAGGAAGCAGTTGTATATGCTACGGTATAAAGGAAATAGCACGTAACTGTAAGTTGAAATCACACACAGCGAGTTCCGTTCTAGTTTCATAGTTATGTTAACAGCAAGTAACATGGATTATTTAAGTTAAATTTGTGGCAGTAGTAATCACAAAAAATAAGTTTTGTTACGGTACTTTATTTATTCCGCAACTACGTCATGCCAAATTTTAGTGTTATAGGTCAACGGCAAATATCCCGTCGGCATGACCGGGTACAAACGACGCTAAGGGACTATAGGACTAATTGTTGGACATAATTTAAGCTTAGTACCTCCATAGTAAAAATATCTTACTCTTGACACACGCACTGACGGACTGAAAGCAAATTAATCCTATAAGGGTTTTTGGAGTAAACTCTTAAAACATTTTCTTAATTATCGCATGAGCAATGTAAGCGGTAGGTTTAGAGTTGTAGGCGTAATATCATAATATATATGTAAGGAACGAAGCGGTCTTGCATTTTTAAAATATAAATAATAATATATTTTAAATTTAATCAATGTAGTGGATTGTTATCGCACCATTACAATATTGCTAGTGTTTATATTCAGTCACTTTTTTAAAGCCATTATGTATAGATAGTGTCATGTTAAGTACGTTTTAGTATAAGTATTCAAGTTCAATTCAAGTGAATATGTGAATTAGGCGAAACTGAGCTGGTAGCATTGATATTTCTATGAAACGCAATTAATTGTCATAAATTAGCAAAGTTCTGTAACTATTACTCTATATCCATAAACATATTTGAATATTTAAAATTATTTCTTAATAAGTATTATAAAAATATAGAAAGCATGATTACTAAAAGGACATACGTATATACCAAAAATAAAATAAATACAAAAAAAACATTCATATATAACAGAAACAACAACTAAAATCAGCCCCAGAGCTCTACATTTGGTTAGGTCTTGCTAATAGATGCCTATTTTGTGTCGGGACATGTCTTTATGGCCCTTAAAAACTATTTCGGAGTTCCTTTTAATACATACAATCACAATGGATAAAGTAGGAACGAATTATAGGAATTATAGGTAAAATTAAGTCTTATACGGTACGTATAGTACGGTATAGTACGGTTTACATAACTAACTTCGTATCTAGTGTACCAATTTGTGGTTTAAGAACTTTATTAATTCCTCAAAAGAAATACATACATTTCACTTACTGAGAAACTACATAAAATAAAACAATTTTAAAAGAAGCGTACAGAGATAACAAAGTAAACATAAAATAAAATATCACACGAAAGAGGGTAGACAGATCTTAAAATGTAAACACAATATGTTTTAATTATTAACTTCATAGATTAAAAAATACTAGATTAAAAAGTAGTAGAAGTGAAATTCAAAGTTTATCAACATGGCTAGCTTCATAAAAATTGTACAGGAAACGTAATTGTAACGAAAATCTGTACAGATCAGAAAAGCAGTCAGTTTAAGTTAAATTATGATTTTTTTTTGATAAAAATGACTTATATTTAATTGAAAAAGTTGGTAATTATTTGTAGCTTCTTTACCTTCACGTCTTGTATTTATTATTTATGTTTATTATATAATTAACACGAAGAACCTAATGCATTTAGGTATACTCCTTTCAATTCTTTCCTCCCAAATTCAAAACTAAATTAAAATCAATAAATATACATATAGGTCAAACCTAGAGTGAGTTGTTAAACTTTATAGCACAATATATACGTCATGAATCTTTGACCTTTCAATGTAACCTTTGAGCCTTTACCCTGCTATAAGCTAATCGGCTTGGTTGAAGCATATTACGACGAGTTAAAAAACAAATATTTATCTATATTATAGAAAAAAGAATATTACAATATTATAATTATAATCCCATATTTTTGCTTTTCTCTTTTTGTAAAGAAAATTAATTGAATATAATATTCAAAAACTACTTCATTTCTGTTATAGTTTTCGTCTTTTCAGAATATATATATATATATATATATATATATATATATATATATATATATATATATATATATATATATATATATATATATATATATATATATATATATATATATATATATATATATATATATATATATATATATATATATATATATATATATATATATATATATATATATATATATATATATACCTCAAGAACTTTGGGAACTTAATGTTAAGACACTCCGATCCCCCTCTTTCCGCCTTTTCGACTCAACTCAACGCCGCGCTTGCTTAGCGTATATAAAGTATATAAAGTGAAAATTTGATATCTAGCATTATGACCGCATCCTGCTATAATATAAAATTCAATTCATATGTATTTACCAGGATACCATTTGGTATCCTCCTAATATAACAAATGTGAAAGTTTATGAGGATGGATGTTTGTTCCACTTTCATGTACAAATTACTGATCGGATATAGATAGAACTTTGAGTAAATTTTAATTAAATCTAAAGGTTATACCCTGGAGAATAGCATACCTCTAATTATGTTTACTTATAAATAAATAATAGTGCAGTTTCCGGGCGAAGCGGCAGAAAAATCTCTGGTAATATTTATAATGAATATTGGACCATATATAAGTTTACAAACCTAGCAGCACACGCTCCGCGGTCGTAGGATATGATACTATAGCTCAATTTAATGAAAAGTACATATATACATTCCATATAATATTTTTAGCAAATTAAGTAACAAAAGAAATGTTTACTGTAATCTTTATTGAATTAAATTGTATAATTAAGAAGCCTTAAGTACTCGGTACATTCATATAAATAATATAATAAGAAATTTGAATGTAATTACTGGATTATAATTAATGGAAGCCATCGTGGCTCAATGCTATAGCTTTTGATTGTAAACGGAAAAGAAGTAAGTGGGTTCGAACTCAAGTCAGAAAAAAGCATTATGTCTTCGCTATAGAAAGACAAACATAAGCGGATAATAGAGAACGGAGTGTCCCGATGAAATTAGAATATTCTCATTTCTGCATTATTCAATTTGAAGCACGGAAGTATATAATTACTTATATAAAAATACTTATATACTTATAATATACTTGTTTTTGTAAAAAACTTTACTTTAAACGGTTGATAACCTAAGGAACACTAAGGTAAAAAAAATTGGACAAAGTTTACATAATAATGGCTTCACACTATGTTTCGCATATATAAAGGTAGACAGAGGGATTTTAGTGTTAAAACATTCCGTTCTCCATTTCCCGCCTTTAGACACATTGTATGTTAAATGACGGAACTCCACATGTCAACGCCGCACTTCATATTGTTACCAGAGTCCGCGAAATCAGAATAAATCTTTCTCCCTAACATAGTCCTTTATCGTCAGGAAGAAAACAAAGATCCGTTTAATTCTATTTAAATTAAAATAGAATTTAAAACAATAGACCACCTTCAATGCTTAATTGCTTTTTCCATTATACGCTCTACAATCGCTGAAAGGATAACAAAATATTTAATAAGAATATTATTTTAACAATTTTTATCATCTTGCTAAGAAATTATGACGTAACAAAACTTATGAGTATGTTTTAACAAAAAAAAACATCTCGTAGCCAATTGCAGGGTAAATAGAACTTAGTGTCAAGTCTTTCCGCTCGAATGCGAAGCTCAACGTCACATTCGACCTTACTAAAATGAGGAGACAAATATGTATAATATGTAATTAAATAATTTTAATCTATATTGTAATAACAATAAAAACCCAATCTGTACATACCAATTCATAAAAATAAAGTAACAAAAAAATGTCGTTTTATGCTGGCTGTTGTTTGTGCGTTCATGCACGATAGTTTCAGTAACGACTACCAAAACCGAAAAAATGCAGCTTTCACCACGCTATCATAGTAAACCTAACATAATAGAGTATTTAGAAATTGATTGTACCGATAAGTTCATACATACATAGGTAAAATCAATTTAAAATATTTTCTACGATGCTTTTACTGCAGAATAAATGATGTACTGAAGTAGATGAGACTTAAAAGGATTCCTACAAGTCACTCCACTACTTGCAGTCAATTTAATTAAAAATTATTGAATGCATGATATTGTATAATGTATACTTTCCCAGGAGCTGGCGAGGACTTTTGTATGTGTTCGTATAATAATTATACTTGACACAATCGAGTAAAGTGGAAATATTATTATAGTCTTAAATATACGATTACTTTTTCTCTATTAAGTTTATTTTTATGGAGAAAACAGATATCAAGAACGTGGTGTTAAAGCTCTCCGCGAGTGACTGTCATCAACCAACTTTACGTACGGTTAGTATACAAATATTACTAGTGGACTACATTTTGCAACGCTCCCAAGAACACATTGTAGTATAAATCGATACCGCCTAGTCCTAGTAGGGTGGCAAACGCAGAACAAAACATATGTTAAATACTTAATTAAAGATATCGATTTGAAATTAACATCTACATATATTTTTTTAAAAATAAGATATTTTCGTTCATTATCTCAATGGATGGTAATAAATGTTAACTTATTACTTGGAAATAAATACGCAAAAGCTTGTAAAAAGCTTCTATTAAATATATAAGTTTAAAAGGACAAGTTTTCAACTGATAATTATCTTCAAAATATTCGACTAGGAATGTAGCTAGCGCGATTATACTATGTTAAGATGAACATTATTTAATATAAGTTCAAAGTATCACGAACGTTTCAAAGTGATTTATAAACTGAGAACGAGAGTAAGTTTAACTAAGCTTTAATGAAATGTAGAGATACAAACTTAAAAATAATAATACTTATTACTATTTTAATATTTTTTGTATGGGAAAGACATCAATTTGCGAGCTACGATAAGAGAGGAGTAAAATATAAAACACATTTTCTTGCAAGCCTATACTTAAGACACTCTGTTCTCTACTTTCCTTTTGATTTAAAGAAGTAGAAATAATTCCAAGATGGAATATTTTTATTTCTCGAGATTAAAACACTACATATATGACATGGATTGAACCCGCAACCGCCGCGCTTACATTCAAACTCAGTCTCACAGTCTCCTTCAGTATTAGTACTATAGTCTAGAATGTCAAAAAATTATCACATTCTACTCGTATTATTATGTCTAGCTACCACGTTCTGAGCTTCGGGACTCCAAAGTATGTACTTATTTTGTATTCATGTCAGTGTTACGGTTTGTTACCGATACATTACGCAGATTGTGTGGAACAACAAAGGAACTCTAATGAAACCAAAATATTATACATCGATTAATGTTGTACAAACATAAGATGGGCGTACCTATATAAAAAATAAAGAAATATCGCTATGGCGCTCACAGTATTTAATTGTAAACGCGACGGTTTGAGGGTTCGATTCCCAGTCGGAGAAGATGGATTTTTCTATTTCCATTTTCTTCGCTCTGGAAACTAGACAAAGCGTGGCGTTGAGTTCCGCCACTCAACACGCAATGTCTCGAGTAAGGCGGAAAGCGGGGACGGAGAAAGCAGGAACTAAGCAACGGAGTGTCTTAACATTACGTTCATATGGTTTCTGCAGTTCTCTCTGCCTACCCTGCTATATACGGGATAAAAGCGTGAAGCTATAAAAAAATACAGAAGCTTAATATTAATATCAATACAATATTAAATAAAAATTATGACTCAGAGTGTGCTTGAATCAATTGAATTATATATATCGTTAAGGTATAATTAAGGTGAAAACTTACCAAATAAATTAATAATAAACCAGCTTACAAGCCACCTTAACTTAACTTAACTTTGCGGGTGTGTCTTAGACCCTTAAAATTATAAAGTTAGATTAGAATATTATATAACTGTCTCTCTGTCTATTTCACATATATTTAAACATATAATATGTTTAATTACTGTGACTGACAGACAACTCGCAACCTATATTACGCAGCATAAAAGTTTGGAATGTCCTGTAGGAATTTAGGGGAGTGCTCGCTAAGAAAAGAAAATCCCTAAAATTTCAACAAGAAGAAGAAACGGGATTCTGCGTTTAAGTCTTTAGTCACAGCAAACTGTAAAGAGAGTATGAGATACAGGATTTATGATGTACTTTTTAAAAAATCTAATTATTAGTATACGCACATCTTCTGACCTTAGGCTTAAATGCCATCTTGTTGATGGCATTTAAGCCTGGCACAGTGGAGACGGAGAAAGCAGGGACTAAGCAACGGAGTGTCTTAACACTAGGTTCCCACGGTCCCTGCAGTTTCCCTCTGCCTACCCTGCCATGTGCGGGATAAAGCGTGAAGCTACTATAAAAAAAAAAAACATAATATAAAAAAAATTTGAAGACACGGAAGATCACCTGATGTAGAATTTTATAACAAATAAAAAATGATTCTTCAGGAAAAGCATCTTTCGATCATATCATATTATAAAATGGAACCTTAAAACTCTCGCAAAGAAAATTCCGATCACCATTTAGTTATAAAATATAATCTATTATTCATTTCTTTAAGTGCTATCGCAAAAGTTTCCAACGTTATCTATAGCAGAACTTCAATACCTAGACAAAGTTACGGTCAATTATGCATTTGACTACTTTTACTTAAAATATCTGAAGTATAGATTTCATAATTCACATACTTTGTACGAATATATGTATACATATATTTTAATGTCTCTAAAATTGTAAGATAATTATAATACGAGGGTCAAACTGAAAGTTCTTAGAAAATCAAAAACTAAGCATTCTAGCAAGTTATTAGTTTTATTATAACTTTTCAAAATAACGTCCATTTACATCAATACATCGCTGCATTCGATGGAACCATTGAGAACAGCACTTTGCCCACTCAGCCTTAGAGGTCTCTTCAACGACGTTTTGAAACGCAGCCACTGCTTCTTCGGCGTCCATAAAATGTTTTCCTCGAAGTTTTTCTTTTATTTTCGGGAATAAATGAAAATCGCAGGGTGCGAGGTCGGGGTCGCCAAATAGTCGATCGTTTGCCTGGCGGTGTGCGACGAGACATTGTCGTGATGAAGGAGGATCCTGCTGCGAGGTCGTTTCTCTCAAACTTTTTCCAAGACAAGTGGCAAACAGTTGTTAGTGTACCACTCTGCATTAACCGTTTTCTGATCCTCTAAGACAACTGTCGCGTAATGACCTGTCTTTCCGAAGAACGAGGCCACCATCTTTTTTCCAACACTTCGACCTCTCTTCACTTTAGTTGGCAACTCTTCGGAAGGAAACACCCACTGAGCAGCCTGTCTTTTGGTTTCCGGATCATAACAGTAAATCCAGCTTTCGTCACCCGTTAGTATGTCGAACACAGCATTTGAGTCACCTCCGTTAAATTTTTGGATCATTTCTCGGCACCAATCAACACGGCGGAGTTTTTGAGCCTCGGTCAAATTATGCGGTATCCAGCGGGCACAAAGCTTCCTGACCGCTTAATGTTCATGGAGGATTTTGTGCACTTGACTCATACCTATGCCTAGACTTGTCCGAATCTGCTGATAGGTCACTCTTTTGTCAGTCTCTATCATACGCCGGACAACACTGATATTATCTTCAGTCGTCGCTGTAGAAGGCCGTCCCTCACGCAAATCATCGGTGAGATTAGTTTGACCACGTTGAATTCATTAAACCAGTTGTAAACTGTGGCACGAGATGGGGCTTCATCGTGAAAAGCCAATCGAAGTCTATCATAACTTTCTTGTTGACTTATATTACATCGAAAGTCATAAAAAATCATTGCACGAAAATTTTCTCGGCTTAAATTCATTCTGACGTGCACAGACAATTTTCAATTTGCCGCCAAATCGTAAAACAAATGACAAATGAATGAAATGTATACTCAATATTATTGGTAAGACTTCTATTTTCAAAATTTAAACTTATTTTTTTAATATAATGCTTTTAAGTTGCCAGTTCTAAAAACTTTCAGTTTGGCCCTCGTAGTCATTTGTAAAAAGAAATTGCATGGTTCAAAGGTATAGCTCCTTAGTAAACTTTTAGAGACAACTCTAATTTGTACATGATACGGGGTTCGATTCAGGATTTATTATCTCCGGTAAAACGGCGTGACAATTTTATAGCTCAAGTGCAAAGACCCATTCTTTTTCAGGTTTAAAACACACAACAGAGAATTTGAACACTACGTTTGCCACTTACTTGTCTACATTGATATAAGTGGGATAATTAGCAAAATTTGATAGCAAATGCCATTAATAACTTCATATAAAATAAAAATATCCGTAATTAAGTGACTTGCAAAGATTGATTTGTCATAAGGAAATTTCGATTAAAGATTTTGTAACTGACACTTTTACCCAAAGTAGCGAAATAGGCTGGACATTTAGAGTCGTATTTCGATATCCTTTATAAAATATTTATAAAGATTTTTATTGTTATTTTTTTATTCTGAGATATTAAACAATTACTATGCTATTATTTTAAAGCAACTAATGCATTATATTGCAAAATATGGTCACTATGAACTTACCCATTAGGTATGACATAACACACTCCTATGTTTCTTTAATATTTGTAAGCACATATCCTAAGTGTCTTATTGTTTTAAATTCGTTTCAATTTTTTTTGTTTCCTTATAGTACAAAGAATTAAAAAAAAATCAATTGAACCGTGCAAAGATTAAGAGAAAATCTGTTTTATTACATTTTTCAGAAGCCTGTCTGATCTGAATCAGGAACTTACAAAATATTTGTAGCAATTTTTAAATTCAAATAAACAAAAGCAATGATATTTATTGTCCGAATATCTTTAAAGAAATTTAACAAAGTGTAAATTTTACTTATCACAGAACAATACGTTGTTATAAGGATATATAGGATTTACACCCACGTCAAAATTAATTGAATAACAGTAAATATAAATTGTAAATAGTAAGTAGACGAGTTTATTTTTAAATACCGTTGCAATACTCTCTTTACAGTGCTCCAGATAATGCCTCGTTAACCTTTAAAGCTCCAAACGTACCTGAAACAAAATGAACTTGCCATTACTATTACGTTTGATAGAAAGCTTTCGCTTTGCTTTACAATCAAAGCTCGAGCACAGCGCAGTACAAAAAGTAATCCATGATATGTTTTTGTTTAATTATTTATTTTAGTAGGATGGTTTTATCTAGTGAATTTAGTAAATAGCTTAATAAGTAAGTAAGTTAATAAAAATCGGAATTAAAGTTACGGCCACCAAAATTTCATATGATATTATAAATTCATTTCTAGAACGCACTTCAAAGGCGGCTTTGGTAGAATCGTTTAAAATTTGGTTAGGTAGTGGGAGGAGCTCGGACAGTGAAGGTGAGCGTTAATGCATTTTAAAGGGGCCCCTTTAAACCTACACTTGGGTCGCAAGTCCCAAGCGCTGATCGGAGCTCCTCTTCCTACAAAGCGATGGGCCTGGCACCCGCACGGTGAATCCATAGAATGCTAAGCAGTTTTCTTCTCAGGTATATAGGTATATAGATAAATTAAAATATACAATTTGTAGTTGCTCCTACTTACCTAATACCTAAGGATACAGAGTTAGGAATTTCACTTTTCTAATATCATAACATTTCTAAATAAAATCTCTAAAAAATTGCGCTACACAAAGCTTACGAAGCTTTAGCAGAAAGGTATTTTTGTCAGGTACACCTTTAAACCCTGAGGCATCCTTGAGGTATGCAAGTTATAGTCTACAGTATGCAGGGTATTCATGGAACATACCCACGTACAATAACCGTTGTACGACAAGGAATCTATACACTCCACATATTAATAATAGATAGATATGACAATACTTCAGAGTAATACCTAAAATACTAACTTAATTAATTTTACTATATTAAACCTATATAGTGAAAATAAATTAACATAATCCACCCAATTAGTCAAAGCCCATATTAACTGCGCATGATGGTCTTGGTTGAAATATTAATTGATACATAAATATTAATCGAACATGGTGTCGGTGAGAGATAGCGAATTAATGTAATAACAGTAGAAGGTTTAATTCCTACTCGAGACAATCGCTATTTTATTTCTCAGTACACGTACAATGCCGCCTCCACCAGTAGAGTAATGTTTAATACCATATTTCTCAATACGCTAAGGTATAAGCATTAAAATTATTTTTTTACAGCTGCAATTCGATTCATGTGTGTGCGCCTTTATGTCAATACCAATCTGAAGCGTGACTAAAGCAGATTTATAGTTGTTAAGTAAATTCGAACTACATTCGAGTAAAGGACGCGCTACAAATAGAAGTAGTGTAAATTATCTATTGAAGTGTGTTATGCGATTCTTTTATATGTAACAAATAATGTACATAAACTAATAAATAAACAATTAGATCACATAACTTCCTATCCATATCCTTATATATATTAAAATGACTAATATTCTTACATTCATGTAGTAAGCTTATTTTGAGTTTTATCAACAAGTAAAAGTTACACAGATATTCCAACAAGTTTGCAATATGAGCTCAGAAGTTTTAACAAGTATTTATTTAACAGTAATATTTTACAAAGAATTTTATACAAATTTAGAATCAAAGTAGAAAATTTTTATTTTATAAAAATTTTGACAAATTTTCCGTGTGTAATGCTCAAAAGTTTATGATAATAAGGACATCATATAAAAGACAGGGAAAAACCTGGTAATATCATTTTATATCTCAAAGCTCTTTCTGGAGACCATTTAAAATTAGCAAGAAGAAAAAAGGGATAGGAATACATTATGAAAATTGGATTCTTTACGACGAGGTACGACTTGGCGTCATATGCGTAATATAAAACAAAGGTTCTGTTTTCTCTTTGAAATTTCTAAATGGATTTTGATGAGGCTCCTTTTAAGACAGAATTATTCAAGAGAGACTACATAGTAGTTAGTTTCATGAGTAATTATTATCTACTAAAGAAAATATGATTGTACACAAAACTTTACGTACACTTAACTTTTTGTTGACTTTACGCAAGTTGAGACAAAAAAGCTTTGCAAACTTTAAACATTCTGTAGTATATTTAGTATCAACCTAGTACACGTAGTAGCCGGGGCGGGTCCCTAGTAAAATATAAAATGAAAGTAAAGTAACTCTCTATATCTTTTGTGTGGTCTTATTGAGAATGATTTTAGGTGCAAGTTTCATAACATTCCCTTTTTAATATTAACTAAAGCATAAATATATCGTGCATATAAATAATAGGGCAGGCTAAAATATCCTATCATATAAATTCTGCCTCTTAGGCCAGTTGCTATGTTTTAATGTCAAATATGCCAAAATACACCATGTTTTACAACCAGACGTTTAGCGTTTGATTGTAAAACATGGTGTATTCTACATGCTACATGTACATGTACATGTACATGCTAGGTTAAACAAGTGTCCTATGATTGCTATAATAATTTTTTAAACAAATTTACTAACCGACTAATACAAACATTATATATTAATATTTCATTCCGTTTATATATCACCAAATTTCACTTAATTCAACAGACGTTCAATTTAAAACAAACACCATTCAATTTTTCAGTATGAATATGTTATATTATTAAAACTTGGGAATATTTCATTGTTATTTAATATTTTTCAGGTGTACGGAAACGTAGGGTCTACGTGTTTCGATGTTTTTATTTAAAAATTACCTATTAACATTTATGTCTTATAAATATATTTTTTTGTATAATTACACAAAACTACACATTATACAAGTTTTGTAAACCTCCATTCATTACAATTACAAGAAGGCATCGAAGATTTATTACATTGCAGTTCCTACTCAAGAGGGAACTAATAATGAAGATAGATTCTCTTTGAGATACACGTTTGAATCGCAAATATTGAAGATCTGGATTCGGAGTAGTAGAAGTACATGAATAACCGCGCGTGCTATCACAACGGGTCTATGTATCAGTCTGCACACTTTGTATTTGTAGTAATTAGATTGAAGTGTTTTAACAATATGTGCTAGTACTTCTAGTAGTACTCTATGCTATATGTGGGGGGCAGAATATTTTTTCACTAGATTTCACTACATTTAAATCTAAAGGCATAGAGACATAGAGATAGCACTCTCTATTACTAAGGTTACGTGATACTACACTGTTATATATTCGATACACAAACAATTAGCACTAACAATCAATTAACAATTTGAACAAATCATAGCTTAATTCCTATATTACATTTATATATGTGTTGTGTATATATGAATATATGTACATACATATATACATACACAAATGATATTTGGAGTGAGTTGAGTACGTAATATGGTATAAAGGTCTGTGGTAATTAAATATCCAAGTCTATTAATAAACCTTGTAATGTGTGATGTGATATTGTAAATATTAAACGACTTCTTACTACTATTTAATCGGTTAATAATTGATTATAAATAGATGAATTATACGTGTGGAAATTTTACGTTTAGTCTGTATTTGTCATATATGCTTGTCTAATATAATTGTTTAAATACTTTTGCCAAATCAATACTTTAATTACTTCTATACAACGTAATTTCAAATGTAAGTCAGGAATTCAGCAGATCAGTGATGAAACACTTCGTTCTCCGCTTTTCTGAGTTAAAGATTCTGTACTCATTATCAGAGTCTAAGCGATTTTCTTCAAGCATTTTTACACAACGTGAACTGTACCCCACTGTCAGGTACGAGAGTCTTACCCCACCTCTCGTACCTGACCATCATTCACTCTGTCAACATTTCTTTCTTTGGTATCCTCGCTAAAACCGCACGTGTGTGTGTGCATGGAATGCACATTTTCTTACGTATTAAGTTAATTAATTGATTCAGCATATTCAACGAAGATATCGCGGATGTCTTCACAGCAGTTATCTTTCTTTAGTTCTTCTTCTGTCATATCCACGTTATACTGCAGATACAAACGTGTAGCTATACTGATGTTTCACCGTCTCAACAATGGACCCTAAAGGCACTGTAATTCTGCTACGGGTACCTGTAAGCCTGTTCTAATACCTTTACGTTTCTAGAAACAAATCTAGCATCCACCTCCTTTTCCTTACTCTCTAATATCAGAACGTTGGTCTTAATCACATACAGACATTTTAATACTAAATTTCAGCATATATGTTTTAACCTACAAGACTTAATTTGTATTAAATTATATTAAAAACCAAAATAAATAATAAAAGCATCTATATGTGTATATCACTTATGATATATACTAATCTTTGTATCAACATTTCTAAGGTATTAGTAGTTGTGTACTATTTCGAGGTCAAAAGCTTTCTTTCAGTGGTAAGAGCTTACTCAAACGTGTTTGGTTAGGGGCCATGTATACTGAATAAAAGGTTCAGTAAATTCTTTCACAGCTCAGAACAATAATAATTATTAACATATATTTTAATAATAGCTACATGTTAAATGCTTTACGTCGTTTATTTTATTTGTATGTAGCCAAACAGAGAATGGAATTTTGCACACTATAATTGATTGACTGGTACTCCTTGTCAAGCTTGCTATGCTTGAGAGCCGTGAAGCTGACATATCACATATTTTATGTAAGTTCAAATAGTATAATTAAGAATGTAGCAAAGATAAATAGACATACCAGTGGACTTTTATAGGATCTTACTAGCTTTTGACTGATGACCATCATGAAGTTTTGACGGATGTATTGCAATTGAATGAAAAAGTTTACCGTTTTGATGAAGGACAGTTGGTTGATATCCGTGATGAGCATACCTGTAGGACTCATTTACGAGAAATACTATATATTGGATAATATGTATTCGTTACAAATAAATATAACATATACAATACGTTATCTGGAAAAAAAATATTTTGCTAGTGTTGGTGCTCTTTTTTGGTGCTCTTTGAGACACACGTTAGAATGGCAAATATTGAAGATCTGGATTCGGAGCAGTAGATTAAAGTACATGAATAACCGCGCGTGGTATCACAACGGGTCTATTTATCAGTAAACAGCCTTCAATGAATTGATTCAGCATCCAACATTCAGCATCCAACGAAGATATCGCGGATGTCTTCACAGCAGTTATCTTTTTTTGGTTCTTCTTCTGTCATATCCACGTTTCGCTGCTATAACAGGGTCGATACCAACATTGCATACTGCAGAAACAAACGTGTAGCTATACTGATGTTTCACCGTCTCAACAATGGACCCAAAGGCACTGTAATTCTGCCACCGGTACCTGTAAGCCTGTTCTGTTCTGTTAAATATCAGAACGTTGGTCTTAACCACGTACAGACATTTTAATACTTAATTTCAGCATGTACGTTATTTTTTTTTAGCTTCACGCTTTATCCCGCATATGGCAGGGTAGGCAGAGGGAACTGTAGGGACCGTGGGAACCTAGTGTTAAGACACTCCGCTGCTTAGTTCCTGTTTTCTCCGTCCCCACTTTCCGCCT
The DNA here is from genome assembly GCA_037178615.1 of Dione vanillae. Classification (NCBI taxonomy): domain Eukaryota; kingdom Metazoa; phylum Arthropoda; class Insecta; order Lepidoptera; family Nymphalidae; genus Dione; species Dione vanillae. The sequence continues at coordinate 84,462 of JAZFAU010000455.1, read as the reverse complement.
TTTTCGAGGCATTGCGTGTTGAGTGGCGGAACTCAATGCCGCGCTTTGCCTAGTTGCCAGAGCGAAGAAAATGAAAATAGAAAAATCCATCTTCCTCGAGTGGGAATCACACCCAGAAACCGGCGCGTTTACAGGCAGACGCTTACACCTCTACCTCACCTCCACAACGATCCTCATTTACGTTTTTACCTATAAGGCTTAATTTGTATATTAAAAACCAAAATAAATAATAAAAGTATCTATATGTGTATGATACACTTATGATATATACAAATCTTTGTATCAACATTCCTAAAATATTATGTTATGTGCTATTTCGAGGTCAAAAGCTTTCTTTCAGTGGTAAGAGCGTACTCAAACGTGTTTGGTTAGGGGCCAAGTGTACTGAATGAAAGGTTCAGTAAATTCTCTCACAGCTCAGATCAATAATAATTATTAACATATATTTTAATAATAGCTACATGTTATATGCTTTACGTCGTTTATTTTATTTGTATGTACCCAAACGGAGAATGGAATTTTGGACACTATAATTGATTGACTGGTACTCCTTGTCAAGCTTGCAATGCTTGAGAGCCGTGAAGCTGACATATCACATATTTTATGTAAGTTCAAATAGTATAATTAAGAATGTAGCAAAGATAACAATACCACTAGACATACCAGTGGACTTCTACAGGATCTTACTAGCTTTTGACTGATGACCGTCATGAAGTTTTGACGGATATATTGCAATTGAATGAAAAAGTTTACCGTTTTGATGAAGGACAGTTGGTTGATATCCGTGATGAGCATACCTGTAGGACTCATTTACGAGAAATACTATATATTGGATAATATGTATTCGTTACAAATAAATATAACATATACAATACGTTATCTGGAAAAAAAATATTTTGCTATTGTTGGTGCTCTTTATTGGTGCTCTTTGAGACACACGTTAGAATGGCATATATTGAAGATCTGGATTCGGAGTAGTAGATTAAAGTACATGAATAACCGCGCGTGGTATCACAACGGGTCTATTTATCAGTAAATAGCCTTCAATGAATTGATTCAGCATCCAACATTCAGCATCCAACGAAGATATCGCGGATGTCTTCACAGCAGTTATCTTTTTTTGGTTCTTCTTCTGTCATATCCACGTTTCGCTGCTATAACAGGGTCGATACCAACATTGCATACTGCAGAAACAAACGTGTAGCTATACTGATGTTTCACCGTCTCAACAATGGACCCAAAGGCACTGTAATTCTGCCACCGGTACCTGTAAGCCTGTTCTGTTCTGTTAAATATCAGAACGTTGGTCTTAACCACATACAGACATTTTAATACTTAATTGCAGCATGTACGTTATTTTTTTTTAGCTTCACCCTTTATCCCGCATATGGCAGGGTAGGCAGAGGGAACTGTAGGGACCGTGGGAACCTAGTGTTAAGACACTCCGCTGCTTAGTTCCTGTTTTCTCCGTCCCCACTTTCCGCCTTTTTCGAGGCATTGCATGTTGAGTGGCGGAACTCAATGCCGCGCTTTGCCTAGTTGCCAGAGCGAAGAAAATGAAAATAGAAAAATCCATCTTCCTTGAGTGGGAATCACACCCAGAAACCGGCGCGTTTACAGGCAGACGCTTACACCTCTACCTCACCTCCACAACGATCCTCATTTACGTTTTTACCTATAAGGCTTAATTTGTATATTAAAAACCAAAATAAATAATAAAAGTATCTATATGTGTATGATACACTTATGATATATACAAATCTTTGTATCAACATTCCTAAAGTATTATGTTATGTGCTATTTCGAGGTCAAAAGCTTTCTTTCAGTGGTAAGAGCGTACTCAAACGTGTTTGGTTAGGGGCCAAGTGTACTGAATGAAAGGTTCAGTAAATTCTCTCACAGCTCAGATCAATAATAATTATTAACATATATTTTAATAATAGCTACATGTTATATGCTTTACGTCGTTTATTTTATTTGTATGTACCCAAACGGAGAATGGAATTTTGGACACTATAATTGATTGACTGGTACTCCTTGTCAAGCTTGCAATGCTTGAGAGCCGTGAAGCTGACATATCACATATTTTATGTAAGTTCAAATAGTATAATTAAGAATGTAGCAAAGATAACAATACCACTAGACATACCAGTGGACTTCTACAGGATCTTACTAGCTTTTGACTGATGACCGTCATGAAGTTTTGACGGATATATTGCAATTGAATGAAAAAGTTTTCCGCTTTGATGAAGTACAGTTGGTTGATATCCGTGATGAGCATACCTGTAGGACTCATTTACGAGAAATACTATATATTGGATAATATGTATTCGTTACAAATGAATATAACAAATACAGTCAGCGTCAAAAAATAGGTATACTCAGAGTATTCAAATATATAGACACAACCAAAAAGTCAATAATATCGGTACATTTAAAACTTCATATAGATCGTTACATTCAAAGCGCCATAAATATAGTGACACTCATCCCGTCATCGGTATCTAAGCATTGTAAGTATTCAAAAATATGGAACACACTAGAAAAATAAACTTTATTGCTTGGCATTTAAAATATAATTTGTCATGGCAATTAATATTAAAACATTTTATATATAAAATGAAAAGGATAGAAACTACTGATATCCTTTTTATTTTCAGCATGTCGTCAGAGATAAGTCTTTTGTTTCGTAAAATTTGTGCATTGTCATTTACGATACTTAATGCGATGCCTTAATTCACAAATCGTAGAAGTAAAAGGGGGCAATTAAAACATCATAATTAATTTAGTTTTTTTTTTAATATTATAAAATCTCTTTGGTCCATGAGAAAATATGGGATACACTACATGACCATACAAATTCAACTTTGCAAGTATCCAATTAGAGAAGAAAGGTGAACAATTCCCCATAAAAAAGACGTAAAACTGAGAATCCTCTGTCCTTGAAGTTTTTTAGCAGTGTAAGAATTCATATTTGGAAAAATAAAGTAAGAAAACGAGGGAATAAACATTGATGTATGTAAATTGTCACACCTTCGATGCACAGATGACATTGTCCTATCTGCAAGAACATCAGAAGAAATCGATACAATGCTAAAAGATCTTCTAATCGAAAACGAAAAACTTGACCTGAAATTTAACCATGAACAACAAAATCCATGAGGAATGGAGAATGGAAACGGAAAATGGAGAGAGAATGGAAACGTTCAGTTTTTGTGGGAAACAACCAAATAGAGTACACAGAAGAGTACAGTAGTATCTAAAACAGCTGACACATGCATTTTTTCAGTCCTTAGAAATGATAGTAAAACATGGTGTGTAACGCATATCAACACAAACTTGCTAAATGTCAAAAAGCCGTGGAAAACCGTCGCCGGTGCCGTCCACAAGATATAGAACAAAAGTTCAAGAAATAGTACAACAGACTAAAAAAGACTGAAATGATGATGGGCAGGTCACTCAGCAAGAGGTGAAAAAAAGGTAAAAATGGAGTTAAATAGTAACTCAATGGTACGCAAGTGTAAGAATTCATATTTGGAAAAATAAAGTAAGAAAACGAGGGAATAAACATTGATGTATGTAAATTGTCACACCTTCGATGCACAGATGACATTGTCCTATCTGCAAGAACATCAGAAGAAATCGATACAATGCTAAAAGATCTTCTAATCGAAAACGAAAAACACACTCTGACACATGTATTTTTTCAGTCCTTAGAAATGATAGTAAAACATGGTGTGTAACGCATATCAACACAAACTTGCTAAATGTCAAAAAGCCGTGGAAAACCGTCGCCGGTGCCGTCCACAAGATATAGAACAAAAGTTCAAGAAATAGTACAACAGACTAAAAAAGACTGAAATGATGATGGGCAGGTCACTCAGCAAGAGGTGAAAAAAAGGTAAAAATGGAGTTAAATAGTAACTCAATGGTACGCAAGAGAAGGCCAAAGAAGGGGACGCAGACTAGCTAGACGTTGGCATGACGACATAGCTCCGGTGGCAGAAAGAATGTGGCATAGAGGAGCTAAAGACAGAAAGTAATGGAAATGATAGGAGGCCTTCGCCAACAGACAAATAGCTTTTTAATAAATATAGTTTGAAAAAACTAAAAAATACGCTTTTTGAAGTATATTACATTAAAAAGTTAATTATAATTCTTAAAACAAGTAAAAGACAGTAATGATCGAAAAATACTAATATTATTGTGAAGAAAATGGTGGGCGCCTTGTGCCACATTTTTCGTATATTAAGCAACTGAAACTATATTATGCATATTTATAGAGATTGAGTATGAAGGGTAAGGAAAAAGAAATGACCAACTCAATAGGAAATTATTATTTCATTTCTTTTTTATTTAATAAAAAATTTAATTTTTTTCTGGTTAATAAAGTAAAAATTAAATAAAAAAATAATATATTATAAAATAAATTAAAAAAATAAACATAGACTAAAAAACAACATTTTCACTGGTACGGACGGGATTCGAACCCGCGTGTAAAGTCATCAAAAAACTTGCTACAAGCTGCACTACAGACCGCACGGCCAACGAGACACATACGATAATTAAGAATACTGACAACTTATATAAATCACGGTTTCTCAGTCCAAGGAGAGTTACTCAGTTACAAGTGAAACTAATAAAAGCGTATTAAAAAATAATAATCGCACATACTATAGAACTAATCTTAGACTGATTAGAAAGCTATAATATAAAAATATAAAATAGACATTGCTATTTTATATTTTTATATTATAGGACTAGGACGAGGTATTTTCATGAGGAAATGTCCCAAATGGAAATGTTCCAAAGCATTCGACATTTGTATTCCTCATTGCTATGATATATTGGAATATATAATCATCAGAGGTTGTTTTGAGACCTGTTAAAAAACCCTAACAATAAATGGGATTGGAAGTGATGAAACAATCTTAAAATACCCAACTGGAAGTGTTTTACATATCCTAACGTATTTTTGTGCTGAAACTGTTAAACTTTATACATATTTATATTATTAGATACTTTGAAATTTATAATCAATCAGTTTATAATAAAAATAACTAAGTTTCCCTGGATAAGGTATCTTGGCGTCATTCTTTTGACTTATCGTGTAAGCAAATTAGAGTTTTTCTTTAAGCTTACAAACTCCAAAAATGAAGCATTATCATAATTCTTTGCGTAAGCAAAGAATTATGATAATTCTAGAATTGTTATTTTGCGGTTAACGCCGACAATAGTATATATTTGAGCATGAATAACTATTATTTTATTTGAGTTTGGCATTGCGAGTTGAGTGGTGGAACTCAACGCTTTGCCTAATTTCCATGGCGAAGAAATTGGAAATAGAAATATCCATCTTCCCCGAGCGGGAATCGAACCCACAAACCGTCACGTTTACAGGCAGACGCTACGCCTGTGCGCCAAGACGGTCCACGACTTTAATACAACTGACATAATAATTACTATCTTTGATAGATAGTAGAATGACATGTAAACGTTTTGAATTTGAAAATAATGCTTAGATACCAAATAACAGAATGAGAGTCACCATATTTATGGCGCTTTGAATGTAACGATCTATATGACGTTTTAAACGTCCCTATCTTTTTGAGCGACTTGAATGTACCGATATTATTGACTTTTTGGTTGCGTCTATATATTTGAATACTCTGAGTGTACCTATTTTTTAGACGCTGACTGTACAATACGTTATCTGGAAAAAAATTTTTTGCTAGTGTTGACTAGCCCGTTGCTATTATATCATATGTCAACTTACTTTAAAAAAAAAACTTTTTCTTCACCATGGTGATTATCAGTAAATTCAAATAAAAGAAATAAAACATAATTGAGAAGGAAATAAATTTTGAGGACAAAAGCGTATATTGTTATTATTATTCTTATAGCAAATATTTCTGTGGAAAAGAAACAAATTATCTACAGCTTATTCATCGCATTGTTATTTAAAGAGAATGTTGTACTCGTATTTCAAAGAAAACCTAAGCTTACACATTCTTCGACTTAAACATGACCGCAACGGCCTCGATGTGACAATAAAATATATTTACGTGGAGAATACATTGTACCGAATTTGAATAATATATATATATATATATATATATATATATATATATATATATATATATATATATATATATATATATATATATATATATATATATATATATATATATATATATATATATATATATATATATATATATATATATATATATATATATATATATATATATATATATATATATATATATATATATATATATATATATATATATATATATATATATATATATAATATATATAATATATATATATATATATATATATATATATATATATATATATATATATATATATATATATATATATATATATATATATATATATATATATATATATATATATATATATATATATATATATATATATATATATATATATATATATATATATATATATATATATATATATATATATATATATATATATATATATATATATATATATATATATATATATATATATATATATATATATATATATATATATATATATATATATATATATATATATATATATATATATATATATATATATATATATATATATATATATATATATATATATATATATATATATATATATATATATATATATATATATATATATATATATATATATATATATATATATATATATATATATATATATATATATATATATATATATATATATATATATATATATATATATATATATATATATATATATATATATATATATATATATATATATATATATATATATATATATATATATATATATAGTCATACTCAGAGAGCTCAATTAGCTTTTAACTTGAAATTAACATGCTTGATACAGGTTTCTTGTCAGATAAGCCTCTGTTTCTTGTTACAACTGTAAATGTGCTATATCTGTTATCGGCTCCAAATAAGTCGAAACATGTTGCCATCCAAAAGAGCAAAGATGAAATTATACTACCCCAGTTAGCAACATTACATACGGCTTTTCGGGATGTATTATTATAAGCTGAAGACTGTTTGTTTGAAACTGTCACATCAGGAACTAGTTTAAAATGAATATGTTAGTTGTCCATTTGCCGATAAAGCTTTGATCAATTTATTCATTTCAATTGAACATTAAACTTTACCAACGGTCAAAGTTACCTCGGGCAGTCAGAATTTGTCATATGATGTGCAATATTTCTTTATTTATTTGACCATGTGAGTTTCGTTGCCAACAGTTAACAAATAATATCTTACTAATATCAATAGCAAAAAATACGATTCCAATTTTTTTTTCATTAAAATTTAACTATATTTGGTGATACAAAACGTTGCAATCAAACACAGAGATAAAGGCCGATAGGAGACGAATTTCTCATATGGTTTAAATACATATAAATTTTTTTTGTTACTTTACTTTGAAACGATTTTATAGGCTACGTCAAAGTACTTAAAATACAAAATAAAGTATAATTCAGGTATAAATATAACATTTCTGTATACATAAATAAAGCTTTGTATGGTATAAGGAAACTTGAGAGCGTCTAATTGGACTACAGCGCAGATGTGTACGCAATGAACCGTTTTTAATGAAAAAGAAAAGTGAAAACGCCAACCTCTTGCATTGCGATGTATAATACTAGGTTCTTTGAAAGGAAGCTTTATTAAACATACTCGTATAACTAAGAAATATATTTAAAGGGATAAATAAAGGGATTTATGATCCTCTTTAACTCCAGAGCAAAGCGTGCTCGAAGACCTTTGCTTGCTGAAAGAGCAAATAGACGTCATTAAATGTCGTCAATTTTGTTCAATATTCTGTCAAATTTTTTAATTTTTTTAAATTTAAATTGGTAGTGTTATCAAATTTGACATATTATTGGCTCATAGAAATGGTTAATATTTAAGATTTAGTAAGTCGGATGAATGAAAAAATACGTTAGGTTTCGAATAGAAATTAAAAATTTATTCAACTAAAGAGCAAGCTATAATAGCTTATATCAATAATTATGAAAGTGCAATATTCTTCCGTCAATAAACATGAGATTCGTAGTTATTTAAAATAAAATGTTTAATAAACAGGTCTAAAAATGCCAGCGTTCAAGATGAAAAAATTAATACACATGATTATATAAAAGTCTTGTGAAGCTACAAAAGAGCTACGATGCTACGAAAACTATTCTAATGTTATAAATTAGGGGAACCCGGTATATAAAATAGAAAAAAGTACAAAGGTACTTTAAAGAAACAAAATTTGTTTTACTTTTAACTTCACGCCTTATCCCGCATATTGCAGGGTAGGCAGTGGGAACTGCAGGAACCATTTGAACCTAGTGTTAAGACACTCTTTCCCCGTCCACGCTTTCCGCCTTCTTCGAGGCATTGCGTGTTGAGTGGAGGAACTCAACGCTGCGCTTTGCTCAGTTTATTTATTAAATGGAAATAGAAAAAATCCATCTTCCCCGAGTGGGAATCAAAACCTCAAACCGTCGCCTTTACAGGTAGACGCTTACGCCACGACGGTCGTTAAATTTGTTCTTGATAATATTAAATATATAAATTTTTCAGAATGCCACCTACAATCAAGTTAATACGTTGACAAGATAACACCATTAACAAGACATCCACGGTCAAATGAGACACAATCTTGAGATATTTACTCAGCCCAGTGAAGCGAGTAAATTGATTACACTCAATATCTGCTCACTTGCCACTACATTGAGCTTGATAGAGACCTGTACGTGTCCCAATCTGACTTATTTTAAATTTAAATTTAATTAATAAATATTATTATCGGCTAAGTTTGTACTGTACATTTTTAACAGTCATGTTTACTTATATAATAAACAAGTATTATTATTTTTATTATCATATGACATACTATTATTTATAATATGTATGTGACGTATGTATATATATATATATATATATATATATATATATATATATATATATATATATATATATATATATATATATATATATATATATATATATATATATATATATATATATATATATATATATATATATATATATATATATATATATATATATATATATATATATATATATATATATATATATATATATATATATATATATATATATATGTATGTGTGTATGTATATATATCTACACGATTTGCATCATGCTTTTCTGCTCCCCACGAAACTAATTGTCTTACAGAGGATAGCTGTAATTGGCTTTGTTCTAAGTCTAAAATTTGTTTAAGTTCAAATAAATTAATAAATAAAAACAAAATAAATTTATGAGTTTTTATCATGAAGATTGGTTACAAATACAATCTTTACATAAAAAATGAAATAATTCTATGAAAATAATTGTATTTTTCTAATTTTACAATTTGTCTAAGATATAACAAGTTCTACATAGAGAATCTACTTTCTTTATCAAGTTTACAGCGAATCGAGTATAGAGCGGCGAACCTTAACGGGGCCTGCAAACATAAATTGATTTAATTCCTTTCCTAGGGAAGAGATCTCAAAACTTTCGTGTATGCATTAGACGCTTTGCTACTACACCACGATGATCTAAAGAACTTTTCAAATACGTATTAGCTTTGTCCACAAGTATTGGAGGCAAAGATTGACAGTATATTATTGAAAAATATCGTATGCAGAATGTTTTTAAAGTAAAATGCTAACGTTGACACTATTAAATGACATACTCTTAACATCTCATAGTCATATGATACATTGGATAATGAATGAAAATGGAATAAAAAGGTACTACTGCCAACAACGATTACTTAACCATAGAGATTTTTTTCTGAACAAATCTACAGCCTCAAGAGACTTTTGTTTAATAAGAAGTAATTAATTACATCTTGTGTAAGTAAATAATTTAATTTCTTCATCTAATGAGCTAATATTTTATTAACAAAGGTTTCTTTTGAGAATTATCTATATACGCTTATGATATTTATTTTTGTCTACACAAAACATCCACAGTACTGGCTTAATTAATAGGCCGTTTTTCCCGCATAAATCTCAAACCCGCGGGAACTCCAGTATATAAAACATCCAGAGTGTAGCGTAGCGAGGGTTGTATAAAATATTGTTAAATATATACTACACTTAATTTGTAATCGTTAACACAGATAACGAGCTTTCCGCCTTTCCTCCAGGCGTAACGATGTATAGATAATTAATATTCAACAAGATTATTAATATTAATGATAGGAACTGTATTTAATTCAAAGTTAATAAACTGTTTTGACGTAAATGGTTGTTTATAGGACAATTTGCGTGTGACAATTTATAAAGCTTTTGTAGAGTCATAAGTCAATTTGCGTATCAATAAAGTTATAATATGTAACATTAAAGATATTGTAGCAAAAGCTCAAAATGATTTGAATACCTTAACTGAGTGGTGTAGATTGAACTTACTGACAATTAACATCGCAAAAACGTCCTATGTAATATTTAAATAAAAAAATAAACATATTCCACCTCATAACCCACTAGTAGTAAATAATGTAACTATCGAACAAAAGTCTTGTAAAAAATACCTGGGTTTGAAGTTAGATACTCACCTCTCGTGGACATACCAAATTGAACAGATCAAAAACAAACTTTCATCCTTTTTGGGTTCGCTACGTAATATCTCTCGTTGTATCCCCAAGAAACTACAATATAATATTTATAAATCGCGATTAAAATCACACCTAAACTACCTAATCGAGATTTGGGGAAATGTGCCAAAAACAAAACTGTGTGACTTACCACTTAAACAGAATAAGTTATTAAAATTATTATTTCATTATCACCACCTTACTTCAACCACAACAATATATACTGAACTAGGAATAATTAATGTAAAACATCCACAGTACAGTTGTATATTCTCATGTCAGTGACTGTATTGCCTTTTTTGAGAAATAAATATCTTTAAACATACTACAACTTTAGTTTTAAATCGTGGAGTGTGTAGGTTTCAGAGGGGATTGGGCTCCTCTGACACTCCTCCGTTCGCTCTATCTGACGTACACACATGATCATCTTATCGATTCTAAGTGGAAAAGTTATAAATAAATAAACGTAACACATACTAGACTTTGTGTTGAACATTTGTTCAAAGTCTTAAGTCTATGAATTCTGTCTAGAAAAAACTATATTAATTATAACATTGTTAGCGCTTAGCATATTGTAACTGTTTAACCATACGTGTACATTTCAAGAAATATAAAAACAATAAATAAAAGAGCTTGAACCAATTTTTCGTGTATTTATTAAATTAACTATCTAACAACTTGCCTTAAAGTTGTATAGATCATTATTATACAATTTCCTAATACATATATTCTATGATTGGATCTAGATATATCGTGATGCAGTGTGTTAGAGTCTTACTGCAAACTTGTTACACTGGTAATAGATTCTACATCCTTCACCACAGGGGAAAAGATTATTTAGATTACTATGCGCTAGAAGGCAAATGTTGTTCCTTCATCCAAAGAAAAGTTTCAAAAAGAATGTCCTGAGATATCCAATTTTTTATTGATAACTGCCGACTTTCACGTTTATATATTAATTTTAAAGAAGTTATATACATACAAAATGTCACTTTTTCGGTATTAATATTTAGAGGATACAGTAATTTTACCAACTCTTAAGATATAATATCGAAAAATGTAAAATTTCTACAATTATTGGACAAAATTGCAAGAACCTCATTTTTAGAGAATTTACTGAAATTCGTTGAATTTTAGATATGAATATGAATATATATATTTGCAAGACAAAGAAAGATTGTCTATCAGAACAAATAATCTTTTTTACAGTAAAAAGGCGACGGAACGTGCAAAGCTAAACGGATGTTACAGCCGCTTCCGATATACGCACACGCCGCGTCGGCCAGCTATTTATTGCACTCTTGGGAATCTAAAGATATTTTTCACTCCGACCGGAGTTTTAGGATCCTTTAAAGGTTATTCCAATTTATTATGAAATCACCACTTTTTGATATTTCGAGTCAAGAAAATGAAAATATTTCATTTTTTTCGACTACTTCGACTTCTAATTTTAAATTTGTAATATTTTTTAGTCAGCTGTCGAAACACATTGGTATTACAACTTCAGTCTGTAAATACTGAAGGCAACAGCTAATTGCGGCCACGATTCCTACCTAGTTTTTGTCCTTTGCTCTGGTAACAGGACGTTGGGCGTTGAGTTCCGCCACTCTACAAGCAGAAAAATGAGGAATGTCGAAGTGTCTTGATTTCACGATAAATACAGAAGATACAGCCAATTTAATGTCAATGTCTATCAAATGTGTAACCTAATTGGTGAGGGTTCTATAGAACGACCCCACCGGGATTACGGATTCATATTCCGACGCGAATGGCTTGACCTCTATAAAGTATATTACATAAAATTTTAATAATTTACAGCGTAAATCGTAAATGTTTCTAATAAAATTATGCATTAAATTGTAGTACAATGAATAAATATAAAAATAACTAAAAAAACTATAAGTAGGGAAAATTTAATAAAGCAACGCTAATTTAAAAAAAATCGAAATTTCACGTTCAACATATTTGTTTTAGGTAAAATAAATTTATCTAAGAAAAACTTGTGTATTTGTAAACATAAACTTTCAACATCACGAGTTTTGTATTAATTAAACTTTAGTGTCAATAATCTTTTTCTTTTGATAAAACAACGAAACGTTTTAGATTTTTACATTGATTATATTCTACCAGATTAATTATATTATATTATAACATATATTTTTACGCTATTTTCTTTTTGTAATTTATTGCATTATTCGAAGCTTTCTGTTTCCAAACAACACAAAAATACTCTATACACTACACACTAGTAAAATAGTTTCGGTAAAATTGTATAATAATAGCTAACTTTAATGACATTATATTTTTTATAAATATCTAATTGCATTGCATCATTAGAAGAGGTAATTAACGCGCAATGTGACCACTTTAACAAAAAATAAACAACTAAGCAATTTTTCCTCTACATTTTACCCGCTTACCACTAACGAATAAAACTACTTAAAAGCTTGCATATATATTTATATTTGACCTCGTTCTAGAAATAAAAAAACATATCCATGTTAATGCTCTTACTAATCTAAATAAAATGTAAATTTTTAGCAAGAGTATTTCTATATAAGTTATTTTTTTAAATATTGAATATATAAAATATTGTAGAAAGTTATATAAAATGTTTTAGAGCGCCAGCTGTGGTCAATATCTCTCAATTACTAGAGGAAGCCGTAGACTGCGTTACTTGGCACAGTCAAAGCAAAAATTGGATGGATTGAAACGAACTGAGTACAAAAACTTCTGCCAAAATAAAATGCATACAATAAATAATTGTTGTAAAACAAATTCACTTTGGCTGCACACAAGATACGTTCAGAATTTTAAGATTAAAAAATAAAAATACTCTATGTATTTTTATTATTACCCAAAATATTGGTTTTTGTCTAATATGCGTAGAATTAAGCAATTTTGAAAATTTTTCTACTTTTTTAATGTCCGTAAATTGATTAATATATTTATATGTGAATCCTATCACCTTATATCTTTTATTATACTTAACTACTGTGTTTGGCAAAAAAAAATAACTTTACGGACGCAAAAGAGCTCCATCGCAAAGAACTTAAAAATGTCAATCAAAGTTTTTTTTCGCCACGAGAGCAATTTTTAAAACCAAATGCCTGTCAGGGTAAGCTTTTAAATTTATAGTTAAAATACGAGGGTCAAACTGAAAGTTTTTAGATCTGGCAACTTAAAAGCATTATATTAAAAAAATAAGTTTCAATTTTGAAAATAGAACTCTTTACCAATAATATTGAGTATACATTTCATTCATTTGTCATTTGTTTTACAATTTGGCGGCAAATTCAAAATTGTCTGTGCACGTCAGAATGAATTTAAGCCGAGAAAATTTTCATGCAAAGATTTTTTATGACTTTTGATGTCATATAAGTAAACAAGAAAGTTATGATAGACTTCGATTGGCTTTTCACGATGAAGCCCCATCTCGTGCCACAGTTTACAAGTGGTTTAATGAATTCAAACGTGGTCGAACTAATCTCACCGATGATTTGCGTGAGGGACGGCCTTCTACAGCGACGACTGAAGATAATATCAGTGTTGTGCGGCGTATGATAGAGACTGACAAAAGAGTGACCTATCAGCAGATTCGGACAATTCTAGGCATAGGTATGAGTCAAGTGCACAAAATCCTCCATGAACATTTAGCGGTCAGGAAGCTTTGTGCCCGCTGGATACCGCATAATTTGACCGAGGCTCAAAAACTTCGCCGTGTTGATTGGTGCCGAGAAATGGTCCAAAAATTTAAGGGAGGTGACTCAAATGCTGTGTTCGACATAGTATAAGGGTGACGAAAGCTGGATTTACTGTTATGATCCGGAAACCAAAAGACAGTCTGCTCAGTGGGTGTTTCCTTCCGATGAGTTGCCAACTAAAGTGAAGAGAGGTCGAAGTGTTGGAAAAAAGATGGTGGCCTCGTTCTTCGGAAAGACAGGTCATTACGTGACAGTTGTCTTAGAGGATCAGAAAACGGTTAATGCAGAGTGGTACACTAACAACTGTTTGCCACTTGTCTTGGAAAAAGTTCGAGAGAAACGACCTCGCAGCAGGATCCTCCTTCATCACGACAATGCCTCGTCGCACACCGCCAGGCAAACGATCGACTATTTGGCGACCTTAGACGTGGAATTACTGGGTCACCCGCCGTATAACCCCGACCTCGCACCCTGCGATTTTTATTTAATCCCGAAAATAAAAGAAAAACTTCGAGGAAAACATTTTATGGACGCCGAAGAAGCAGTGGCTGCGTTTCAAAACGCCGTTGAAGAGACTCCTAACGCCGAGTGGGCAAGGTGCTTTTCTCAATGGTTCCATCGAATGCAGCGATGTATTGATGTAAATGGACGCTATTTTGAAAAGTTATAATAAAACTAATAACTTGCTAGAATGCTTAGTTTTTGATTTTCTAAGAACTTTCAGTTTGACCCTCGTATAGCGCAGCACTTGTTATTTAAAGGTCTGAAATTCAGCAATGAAAGTAGTATCTCAAACGCTCTGATAAGAATAAAGAATGTACGATTTTATGTTATCATCGTAGTCTATTTTTTTGAAAATTTTTATTTTCACATGTGTTCGCATTTGTCACGATAAGTAAGAGCGTAGTGATAAGTCATTACGTTTTCAATGTATTTACTACTAATACGAATGCTGAGTGACTTCAATTTGTAGTTTACTTCATAATTTGGTGGTTGCTTTTAAAATTCACTTAAAGTGATAAGACATACATTTACACTTTTAAAGAGATATTAAGATTGATATTTAAGAAATAGACAGTAGTATCTTTATATAGAAAATTTCAAGACGTAGAAAGAGTAACTCAGACAATAATTCATCCAGCACAGAAACTAAATTTGAAGGTCCTTTTAGTCTACACTTGGGTCGCAAGTTCCCATACACTGCTCCAGGCTACTTTTCCACCAACACAATTTAAACTGCGCAACTATTTAAACACATCATAATAATTTAATTTACGGAATGCCAAAAATGTTCTCTTGGAAGAATAGAAAATTGTGGGAACTGAAGGAATAGATCGACATACAACAAACAAACATACACCAAAGAATGCAAAAAAATAATAGTAAAATAGCTAGCTCCCTTTTCTAGTTTGAGTGAAAGCTATTTAATTACGTCACAGTCACAATGAGCTTATAAGCTCCAAACCCAAAATGACGCTTTCAAATCCTAAATATTGATATAAAATCTTAGGTTTTCCCACAATCATAGAAGGAATCGTAATCAGAGCATAATGTAAGTACTATTAAACAATCAACAGATTAACATTGCAATTTAGAAAATATCATTATGCATAATGATATCTCATGACAAAGCGAGATGCACTTGCGCAATTAAATAGAATGTAGTCGGTAATGTGATTTTTATTCAGTAAAAAGAGAATAAAATAAACAGTATTAAAGGTAAAAATATATAAAAGATTTTCATAGTATTTCATTAATATCAATATCAAATGGTTAATGACGTCGTCGTGGCTCCATTCAATCAATTATTATCCACTACAACGGTTAAACCTTACTCGGTATGAATTTATTTAAACTTTATTCAGTGCAAAATTTATCTATACCAAACTAAAATAGTGATAATGTATAAGACTGTTAACAATAAATAATTGAGGTGTTTTTGTCTATCTGTCTATCCATTATATCCGAAGATGTGCGTGTACGTGTAAACGTGCACATCTGCGGACGCACGTATTTGATCATAATACCTTCCGAAACCTAAACAATTTATAAGCATATTATGGTGCTTCTTCTGTAGCAATATTTAATGGTATAAATTCATCAAGTTGTAAAACCTTATCTACAAACTATACAGCTAATATTCATAGGACACTCAAATCTAATAGAAATGATGTGTATAGAAGATGCATTATGTTTATTATTTATTAATGTTTGAAATAACAATTTTACAACTTTTCAATATGAAGAAATTGTTTTAAATTTAAAACAATTCATTTTTTGGTGATGCCATTGTAGCATGGCAGTGGTGTTTGACTGTAAATGTGACAGTTGTTGGTTTAACTCCTATACGAGAGAATGAATTATTTTATTTTCTCGAGTTCGTTAGAAGACAGTGAGTGGAGTATCTTAGGCACACTAAGACTACTGCAAGAAAAGAATCAATTTAAATCATTGATTAAATAAATTATTCAATTATGAAAAGGGTAGCTGAACTCGCAACCAATTAACGTAGACAGTATACAATAA
This sequence comes from Dione vanillae, assembly GCA_037178615.1. Taxonomy (NCBI): domain Eukaryota; kingdom Metazoa; phylum Arthropoda; class Insecta; order Lepidoptera; family Nymphalidae; genus Dione; species Dione vanillae. The sequence goes on along the minus strand of JAZFAU010000455.1, from coordinate 67,591 downwards.
CACCTTATAATTTGGTCACGAATATATAACAACTGTATATACAGAGGTGTTTCTAAATTTATTATACAAAAATATATTATATTTTACCAAGAAATATACTTTATAAGGCATAGAAATACTTATATTTTATTTATACAAAAATATTCTTGCCATAAATATAGATACCGACCACCATCGACTTCACAGTGAACGCTTCATTTCTCATTCGCATTCTTCGCACGACTTAATACGACTTAAGTCCTTCGAAAGAGAGCCGCTGCGTGTGATGTCTGAATCTCGCATAAAGAATTGCTCTTTAAAGGAAAATGAATCCTTTTATATTTAAAAGTTATTTTGAAAATATTTCAAAATAACTTTCAAATTTGTTTATTTATTAAAAGCTTGTAACAACATTTTTTGATAGAAACAATATTGATATTTTTATAGTAAATATAAGCTTGCAACAGTGCGACATGGAGATGAGAGGGAAAAGTTTAAAATATTTTCCAAGCTTAATTCATAGCTCGGGATACGAAACCATTTTTATACTATTTTGAAGTGTTAAAATATTATTACATTTCAAAATATTACTTGTAAACAAAATTAATAAATCCGAGTAAATTAAAATAAAATATAACGTACAGGGATGTAGTTGTAGGTACAAACACTTAGATTTACATGAGCAAGTTAACGATAGCAGCATTTCGAAGATAATCGAACTTTCTTTCCATATAATTTTTTAATTAAATAACAATAAAACAAAGTACTTACAACTATTAATCTCTTTAAAAGCTTTATTTAAGCTTTACAAGAACGAACTTAGCTGAGGCAGAAGCGAAAAATAAAATCAAATTGTTGATAAAATATATTTACAAAGCGAACTTTGTATCCTCAGGAGAATCATCTCGAGAGTTGTTTATTTTGTTCGTAAAGAATTTAAACAAACATAAATATGTAAAAAAAATTGCATTTTAGAGATCCTTAAATAATTTAGATAACATAAATTTGGTGATTGAACTTTTTTATTTTCTACTTTGTGACGGTCATCGCGACTGTTTTGTTCTTCATCCGTCGTTCCAGAGAGTGGATCATTGTCATTTCCCTGTTTCAGTAAGACTTAATGCAGCGTTAAGTTCTGCTAATGACAAAATATCTCTCTGCCTCACTTCCTTGACAAATATAGAAAATAAAAGACACTAAAAATATTTGCATATGGTTTTACTTGTTTTAGATTTATTTGTTTCTATTCCAATAAGAAAAGTAAATGGAATTATATCGAATATTATCATAATTCAACAAATAGCAACAGTGGTTAGTTAATCAATAATGTTGAAATACTTCACATACATGAAACCTCTCTAATTGTGTAGTGAATTTACATATACAAATTTTCTCGTTTCAAAATGGTAAATAATTAATGTTATTAATACCGAATTCATAACAAATATGTAAATAATTTTATACAGTTAAACGTAAATTAATTTGTTATTTCAAATTTAATTGGATTCTGTTTTAATATTTACTTTATATGGTAAACAAATAATAAGGTATGATAACAGAGAAAACTTTTGAAATTTACTTATTTCTCAGAATATTTTTATGATTTTTAAAGTGGTAATCCACACTGAGGATAGAAAAAATACTTAAAGAAAACATATAAAAATTTGAACGCAGCGGGACTCGAACCCGCGCCCTCCTGCGACCCGTGCAGGCGCTCTCACCACTGAGCGTTCTACATCGCGCCGCGTTGAAATTCTTATATGCTTTTATACAACTTATATCGTTGTTCAGACAACGCGCGGGTTCGAGTCCCGCTGCGTTCAAATTTTTATATGTTTTCTTTAAGTATTATTTCTCAGAAGTTTAAAAGATTTACGTTGTTTTATTTTGATATACTAATAGAACATTAGTTATAATTAATAACTTAATATAAATAACTATGTATCTTACCTTCTTTTCCAAAATATTTGAGGTTCTCCTTAAGAGGTACGAATTAGGCAAGTTTACCCTATACTCTGTTCTGAAATAAAAATAATTTTGAATCTTTTAGGGGCACCAATACCCTATCTGCCACGGGCCCCAAATATAGCTACACCACTGCAAATAAACTTGTATATTTTTTTTATGTGAAGGACAAGGCAAACAAGCGGTCGGGTCATCTGGTAAAAGATCACCGACGCCCACATCCCTGTGTAACAGCAGAGGTGATACAAGAGAGTTGCCAGCCTTTAAGATGGAGGTAGACGCGCTTTTTGAATGTCCCATGTCGTATCGATCTGAAAACACTGCCGCTATCGCCTATAGTGCACTGTTCTAGAGATGATACCGAAAAATACAAATAGGTAATGGGGTACTTTTATTACTATCTTGGCTCATTTTTATTACTATCGAAGGTAAAATCATTGCAGTAAAATGTTTAACAGAAACTGAATTGAATTTTGAACATAAACGGTTATTTTTTAATTTCACCCTATATTCCGCACATAGGTTAAGTGGCGAAATCCCACGCTACGCTTAGCCCTGGTGTTAGAGCGAAGTACACGAAAATAATCCTGCGCTATGACGACATTTTACTAACCCACTAATAAAACAGCGCCTGATAGTAAAGTCTGGATAGATTCCGATTCAATCAACAAGCCTATGGTTCAAGTAAAAAGCAGATACCATTGATGTTTTAAAGCTATGTTCACTCTAAAGCCAAAAAGAAGTACTTAGTAGTACTCGTAATATAAACTATATCAAAAATACCATTTTATGTAGACATATAAACTATAGAGGACCGTTGTGACGCAGAGGCGTCTGCCTGTAAACGCGACGGTTTCTGGGTTCGACTCCCACTCGAGGAAGGTGGATTCTTCTATTTCCGTTTTCTTCGCTCTGGCAACTAGGCAAAGCGCGGCGTTGAGTTCCGCCACTTAACACGCAACGCCTCGAAAAAAGCAGAGACGACGCAACGGAGTGTCTTAACACTAGGTTCGTAAGATTCCTGCGTTCTCTCTTCCTGGCAGGGTGCCATGTGCGGGATCAAGCGTGAAGCTATAAAAAAAATTATAAAAAAAACTATTCTTTTAAAACCGCTGTGTGCCGAACGATGTGTCCCTACATCTACTTATACAATACAATATATATAACTATACCAAACGTAGTAACAACTCCCAACGTAGAATACATTTATTTTAATTACGTAACGCGTTCAACATTCATATTACAACGCGAAACATAGAAATTCCTGACAACTTAAAATGCGAAATGAAATATTTGGATAAAGATATTCTCGTCACGTATCACAATTTTAAAGCTAAGCTTGCTTGCATCTTGTACATGTAAAAGGGATTCAGTTAACTGGAGTATTTCTCTTCTGTTCCTTAATTATAGTGTTTGGAGCTTGGGACTGAAAACACTTTGCCATTACCAAACGAAGAACAAGTTCCATAAGTAGTTGTAAGATTTATGTTTAAAAAATATATAATACACTGTATTATAAGAAAATTTATTAATTAAATATTTGTACCAAAATATCAAACTATAGAAAAAAATAAACAATTATTTGTAAATAATATCTCTTAAAAATTATAAACCATTGACGAGGGACCGCAGCGTTTGGCGCTACGTTCTCTCTAACTACCCCGCTAGCGTTAGAGCGTGAAGCTATGTATGTATGTATATTACATTTAAAATTTAAAATGAGTAAAAAATTTCTTTTGAAGAATATTTAGTATCATTTTTTTAAAATTACGAATGGTATTCAGATTTTCAAGGAAAACTGCTAATAAAGTAAATCAACTAAGTTTGTCCAACGACTTTACTTCAAGATATCCCCAATTTCGACGATGGATATCAAAGCTAGCATCAAGTGGTAAGCTGAAACTCAATAGAACCAAATTTAACTTTGTTCAGTATGAAATTGTCAAATAGCTTAATATTCATTAAATATGAGTATTGCAACTTTTCTCCTGTAAGTAAATTTAGATTACAAAAAGTAAAGTAAAGGTAATATAAAAGCTTTGATAAAATAATTTCATTAAAATATAATGAACTTATTTTATCAAATGGTGGGTTTGAAAATTGATGATATTGATAGTTGATCATCCACTGTGAAGTTCAAGAGTTTTAATAAAGATTTCTCGCTGGAATACTTAATACTACCCAGGGTAATGTGGGAACGAAACAACCACAACAACAGCACGTAAAACATATATAAATATATATATATATATATATATATATATATATATATATAAGTGTATATACATATATACATATAAATATGCAGATATATAATGCAATATAAACAAAATCTCTGCTATTCCAAATAAACATCATTCCTCTCAAAGTGAGTCTTGTTACTTTAGAGTTTAGTCAAAGCGACTTCAAAGGTCCACATCGTAACTTTACGCATTCAAGATAAACGACGCTGGGCCGCTAAGACCTCCGCCGCAAGCTATTTAGTATAATATTCCAGCCTGACGCGATATAAAGCGATGTTATTAATATAATGTAATCTCCAAATTTAGTATGATACTTTATCTAAATTTTAGGTATAAGAAAATTTCAGTTTACTTATTAAAATAAATATTAAAGGTTGTTAGTAGAAAATAACTATTCATATCGCATTGTAATTTAGCATTTGAATAAGAAGTTTCCGTAATCCGTCGAAATAACATAATTCTGTTTTTTCCTTTCTCTTAGTTCTTTCTTTTTTCTTACTTAAAAATAATCCCTACAAATACTGAGTAAATTTAAAAATAGTGAGTAAATTTATTTGTATTTAAATACATTTTTAAACAACAAACATTACAAAATAATGGAAAATTGTGGGAGATTATCATCATGCATCATTAGAAGAAATATACACATGTGTTTTAGAAGAATATGTTGCTTGCGTAGAAGTGACGTCCTCGCATGGTTTTATATTGGATGTACTGAGGCCTTAGCCAAGACGCCACTTGACAATCGTTTACGCTGACAATATGTATGGACTTAACGATAAGTCACGTGATCTAAGACAACGAATAGAAAGATCGTAGCCAAAAATATAACGTCAACGAAGCGTTGGCGTAAAACGAGAAATTTTATCGTTTCGTCAGTGTCAATCGATAATTGACAGCCATGTTGCACATTTTGACAATCGCAGTGTTAATTGTCAACGCTCACCTATCGAAGTATGAAACCCTGCAGAAAACGCTAAAAATTTATGGAAAAATAATTTTTCACCTTAATAATTACAAATTTATAAGTTAATTAGGAAGTTATTAAGTGAATCGATTATTAATTAATAATTACGTAATAAATTTTACGATTATATTACGAAATTTTATTATTTTCGTTTTATTTTTCAACATTAATAATTTTGAATACATCGGTTAATAATTTTAATTATCTTACTTTACTATTATCTACGTTTTGTAACATATACTTAAATTTATATTTTTTATTTCTATTAATATTTGTTTGAAAAGTGTATATTTTTAATCTGTTTTAATCAAATTAGTTTAACATTAAATTCTTACACATGCAACATTGAAATATATGACGTTACAGTCTTCACTTGACGTTTCAAAAAACGCCAATCACAGACAATATGATCGATGTCTTCTATTGACACTGTAGATCAAGCGTTTGATGTTGACATGTGTTGTTGGCTACCAAGTTAGCGATATCTATAATTTTTATCGCTGAAGCGCTTTATGGAATAGATATGGAGCGTTTGGTTTTTGGCTAAGGCCTCTGTTGTACTGGTCTTTCCAGCGTCACCAAGCGGACGACTTCCAACTTTCAATACTGGTTCACGTAATACTGTCTCATAGAATTCATTAGTCAAGTATATTCATTAGCAGTCGTCCGTATAAGAAGGTATAAAGTAATTATTCTCTATCATGTATAATGATTATAATACGGTATGCGTTTTTGCGTATATAAATGTACAATTTTCTTTTTTTGTTGCTTTATAAGCTTATTTTTATTATTATTATTATTTTAGCTTCACGCTTTTATCTCGCACATAGCAAGGTAGGCAGAGGGAACTACAGGAACCATAGGAAACTAGTGTTAAGACACTCCGTTGCTTAGTCCCTGCTTTCTCCGTCCCCGCTTTCCGCCTTTTTCGAGGCATTGCGGAACTCAAGCTTATTATTTCCTAAAAATATACGTTATTTCGACTATAGACTTAACAATTGATAACTTTAAGGGATGAGAGTAAGTTTGGCATCGAACTATTCGTGAAAAAGATGAAGGATTCATTTTTACACAAATGAGTCAAATCAATTAAAAAAAATATGTGTAATCTTAAACAATATGTTACAGTATATGTAAAGAAATGTAAATTACTATATTCAAAAATCTTTGCGGCTTAATTAAGAAACACCTCAAAAAAAATTCTAAGTAATTCATTAAGTGTCATGAATCAAGAAGCAAAGGTAGGTATAATGCATGTTCCACTTCCCAAAGCAATTCCACAATAGCTCTAATCTGTCTTGGACGAGCGATATTTTATTAAATAGTTTCTAGCTTCAACTTAAACGAGAATGTTGATGGGATTTGCAGGTACACTTTGGCATCCTCTTCGTTATATGAAGGTTTGTAAAAGTTATTCTTATTTTGTGTATAGCGGTTTGAAATTAATAATATCATGTTTAAGGAAGCAGCTGTGAATGCTATTGTATAACACATACTAATCAATTGTAATCAGTCAAAGTACTAATTTCATGGTTATATAAGCAAAATTTGTGGGAATAGTCACTAATTTTGTATGAAATTAATCACAAAAATCACTTTTGTTACGGTTTTTTCCTTTACTTGTTCCGCTTCTATGTCATGCCAAATTTTATGATTCTAGGTCAACGGCAAGTTTCCTATCGGCATGAACGGAGGATAAACGGGAGAGAGGGACTGTAGACCTAATTGTTGGACATAATTTCAGCTTGGTTCATCTATAGAAAAAATGTCTTACTCTTGACACACGGACCGACGGACGGAAAGCAAATTTAGCCTATAAGGGTTTTTGGAGCAATGTAATTTTTAAAAATACTTAATAATACATTTTAATTTAAGTTATTATTATTTCACATTGATATTTATGAAACACAATTAATTATCATAAATTAGCAAAGTTGTGTATCTATTCATCTATATTCATAAACAAACTTGTTAAATTATCTATATTCATAAAAATATCAAAAACGAAACAGACATGTCGGAAAACAATATCAGAATTCCTTAAAATTCGTACAACCACAATGGTTAAAAAAGTAGGAACGAATCATAGGTTAATACTATCTCCAAATCCAAAATAAAATAAAAGGCATTAAAAATGTAGATCAAACCAAGAGGGTGAGATGTTAAATTTTGCAGCACAACATGTATGCCATGAATTTTTGACCTTTCAATCCCACCTTTGAGCCTTTATTGTACTAAAAGCTACATAACAAACATTTTAATACTATAAAATAGAAAATATTCTAGTTACTTCCTTCTAATATAAGATGACAAAGATCAATGTCAAGGATGACAGGATCTAAAAATATGTTTTTAATTAATATTAAGCTTTAATTATGATTTAAGCATATTTGACGCTGGTTTTTATTTTATATTTTACATAATTCTATTACAGATGAATCTCATATCTTCCTTTTATTGCTTACTTCATTATCTTAAGATAGGTATAAAAAGCGCTTAACAAAGTTACCTTTTGCTTTTTCTCTTTGTAAAGAATATTAATTAAATATCATATTTCTTAATTTAAAAACTACTTAATTTTTGTTCAAGCTTTCGTCCGTTTAGAAACATACATTCGAAAAGCTTAGTGGTCTTTTTGCATTAAAAAAACTTCGCCTACAAAGAGCACTGTAGTATTATGACTGGAGACAATCTTAAAGGAAAATATTTCAGTTTTTTCAGTAACTGAACTTTAATAAACGAAGTTTTTATTTTGACCTAATATTATAAGGTCTTTAATCTCCGCAATTCAAAAACAAGTACGTTTGAACACTTGTAGCCTTGAAACCTTATGCAGTTACAGTGCCATGGGTAAAAAAGATTTGTATATCGTGGCTGTGACACAAGTTTCTACAATATAGTCGAAGATAAAGCACTAAGTCGATAAGTTTCATCAGCCAACAATTTTAAAGCACTCTAAAGGCAGAGTCACAAACAGACGTAGTACTACACTAGGCTTTATATCATTATCTTTATATCGCAACAACAAAAACTAATATAAATAGTTCCTTTTAATAAATTGTTCTCTATCACTTACTTTCCTCATAGTCAATAAAAGTATGTCGAAACTCAATACGCGTCGAACCTATAAGCGAGCAAATAACAGGAAATTCATTACACAGAATTGTCGATATTATCATTGTTAGATATTAAAAAGGAGTATATACTAAATATTAAAACGTGGTATGGGAGTTAATGAAAATTATTTTATCCTATAATATTTAAAATAGATGCATATTTTACACTAGAGAATAAATACGCAAAAATATATTTGAGTTGGATATAACTATATATTATAAGAAAGGTGTTTCCACCACTCCAAGAGAAGAAACAACTTAGCGTTCCATGGATTCACCGTGCGGATGCCGGGCCCATCGTGTTGTAGGAAGAGGAGCCCCGAGCAGCGCCTGGGACTTGCGACCCAAGTGTAGTTTTAAAGGGGCCCTTAAAAAATGCATTAACGCTCAGCTTCACTGTCCGAGCTCCTCCCACTACCTAACCAAATTTTGAATGATTTTACCAATACCGCCTTCGAAGTGCGTTCTAGAAATGAATTTGTGATATTTCTAGACAGGCCGAGATCTTGTAGTAAACTATAGAGAGATTTCGCTGTTATACCTCTCGCTCCTACTTCAACCGCATATAAGCTCGCTCTAAACCTATTCCTAGTCAGTTCGTTTGTAAGATCGAAATACTTATTGAGTTAAAGGTGGTGACTTTATGGTAATATTTGTTTCCCACGGAACTGTAAGTTCTACCAGTACTACGCGTTTTAGGATTCGAGAATAAAGAAAAATATCCGGTCTGGATGACGAAACACAAATATCCTCAGGGATTCTATAATATTATATTATATATATTCTATGCAGCTGTTCCGGTTTCACCCAAAAGCTGCTTACCGGTTTTTTTGCAGTAATATAGCTTAAACATTAGAATAGAATAAGAAACAGAGGACCGTCGTGGCGCAGAGGCGCAACGCCTGCCTGTAAAGCGACGGTTTCTGGGTTCGATCCCCAGTCGGGGAAGATGGATTTTTCTATTTCCATTTTCTTCGCTCTGGTAAACTAGGCAAAGCGCGGCGTTGAGTTCCGCCACTCAACACGCAATGCCTCGAAAACGGCGGAAAGCGGGGACAGAGAAAGCAGGGGCTAAGCAACGGAGTGTCTTAACACTAGGTTCCCACGGTCCCTGCAGTTCCCTCTGCCTACCCTGCCATGTGCGGGATAAAGCGTGAAGCTATATAAAAAAAAAAAAAAAAACATTAAAATAACATATGAGTTATAATTAATGACAATATAATTGGCTTAACTAATAATTAATTAATACGCTAGTTCAAGTGAGTGAAGTCGCGATAAAGTACCTAGTATTATGTGAAACCATAAAACGAAGCATTAAAAATTCATCTGTATGTATGTGCAATTGTCCATATGACGCCAGGAAATCCATTTACAAGACAAAATGTAATTTATTTAGAACAGCGCTAGCATCGTACAGTACCAATACAAAGGTGTAAGAAAAACTAGAAGTGAGTGAATGTATGAGCTTGAACTTTGTATGAACACATTATAAAATTCAATCCATATGTAAATTGTATCCTATTAATATTGAAAATGTGAAAGTTTGTGACGATGGATGTTTGTTGCACTTTTACGTATAAATTACTGATCGGAATTAGATGGAACTTTGCATAAATTTTAATTATACAAACTTTAGAATAGCATATGGGTCTAATTTATAGTAAAGTCATACATTTTTTACTTATACTTTTTTAACTAGTAAATAAATAATATTTTAACTAGTAATAAATAAATAGTGCAGTTCAATCGTGAGAAGCCGCGAGAACGCTTCTTGTTATATTTATTATATATTCATATAAATAATATAATAAGAAATTTGAATGTAATTAACAGGATTATAATTAATGGCAGCCATCGTGGCACATTGCGATAACCTGTGATTGTAAACGCAAAGTTAGTAGCCGAACCTTGGTTTGAGAAAAAGTATTATGTCCATCTCTCTACTTTAGAAAGACAAACATGAACTAGAATTTAGACGGAAGGAAAAGAACGAAGTGTCTTGACGAAATTATGATATCATTGTTTATTTTGCATTATTCACTTTAAAGCTTGAAAGTATAAAATTACTTATAAAAAAAAATACTTGAATTAATTTTATACTTATAAATTACTTATGTTTGTAAAAAACTACATATCAATCTAGTAATATAAAGAGATAGAGGGTTCTTAGTGTTAAAACATTGCGTTCTCCATTTCCTGCTTTTAGAACCCTAAATTATCTACGTGTTGAGTGACGGAATCTAATATTACGTGTTGAATGACATATTACGTGTTCTATGCCGGGTTTGTATTGTTACCTTTAAAATCGAAATATTTTTTTCTCCCTCATACAATCCTTTACCGTCGGACAAGGGAACACTACGATCCGTTTAATTTAATTTAAATTATAAATATAATAATTCAAAATAATAGACCACTTACAATACCTAATTGCGTTTTCAATTATAAGATCTACAGTCGCTGAAAGGATAATAAAAGATTTAATAAGAAGATTTTTGACTTCTTTTAAAATCATGCAATGAAATGATTACCTAACTAAGTACATAGTTTGTATTTTTGTCCACATAGACATCAAGAGTCAAACATCGTAGAACTCAAAAGACTATTAATTAAAAAAAATAATTCGCAGTCAATAGGTAAATAGTGTCAGTCTTTCCGCCCGAATGTGATGCTCATCGTGGCACTTGACTTTAACAAAATAAGGAGAAAAATATGTAGAATATTCATTATAATTTTGAATCTATATCTTTATATATAGTAAAAATAATACTGCCTACAATCTATGCATGGAATATAGATTAAAAATATATTATTGTGGACATTCATAAAAATAATGTAACAAAAAACAATGTTTTCTTTTTATTTTGGTTGTTTGTTTGTGCGTTTATGCACAATAACTTAGCTCATTCATATGCAGCTTTCACCACTCTTTTATAGTAAACCTAACGTAAGAAAGTTGTTAGAGATTATTTTTATCGATTAGTTGATAAATAAATAAGTAACATCGATAGATAGTATTGATGTGGTTGAGACTTCAAAGGATACCTTCAAGTAACTCTACTACTTCTACTATTGTATATATTGCGTCGGAAGGTGACGAGGACTCTTGTATTTGTTCGTTTAATAATTATACTTAACCCAATCCTAGTTGAGTGGAAAATATAATTTTAGTTTTTAACACGATTAAGCAATATTTAAAGTAATGATGTTTATTTATTTATTTTATTTATTTATTTATTTTCCACTTAGAATCAATAAGATGATCACTTGTGTACGTCAGATAGAGCGAACGGAGGAGTGTCAAAGGAGCCCAATTTGATAGTAAATATCGAATTGAGCCCCTCTGAAACCTACACACTCCATGACTTAAAACTAAGGTTACGAGGGTTCCAAGCGCGGCCTGGTGAGAAGAGCCCACAACAAACTCAGCCAGGTTTCCCTAAACCTATTGTGATCACTTCACAAACGTCACTCGAACTTATGAGCAATTCATTAATTCCATGCCGTTTTATCATCAATGTAATCCTTTACACTATAATAGGATTTAGTAATTAATTGCCGTTTAACATAGATTTTAAATTTATTTAACGAGAGATCAAATACTTCTTTCGGCAGTTTATTGTAGAAACGGACACAATTACATGGGAAGGAGTTGCCTATTTTATGGAGCCTAGTGGTGGGCATAACAAGTATATATAAACTCTATTTTTATGGAGAAAATAGATACCAAGAATATGGTCTTGACTGTCATCATGCAATAGGTGAAGAACTCGATGCTGTACTTTACATACGTATTACGGTTAGTATACAAATATTATTAGTGGACTACTTTTTTCAATGCTCCCAAGAACATATTGTACTATAAATTAATACCGTCTGGCACGAGGAGGGTGATAAGCGCAGAACAAATTATATAGAAAAGAATTAATTAAAGATGTCAATTTCAAACGATCATACATATATGTATATAATTTTTTAAATAAGCTATTTTCTTTAATAATCTCAATTGATGGTAATAAAATATAAACTTATCATATTAAAATAAGTACGCAAGAGCTTGAGCTTTCTTTAAATATACGCTTTTGAAAGGACAAGTTTTATTGATAATAATTCCTCGTCTTCAAAATATTTGACTGGGAATGTAGCCAGCACTATTATACTATGTTAAGATGAACATTGTTTAATACATGTTCAAAGTATCATGAATATTTCAAAATGACTGAGTGCGAGAGCAAATTTGACTAAGCTTTAATGTAATGTAGAGGTACAAACTTAATAATAATAATTTATACTAACTTACGCTTCTGAATTATTTAATAGACATTGTGTCTGTGCCTATGGGCGCAAATAAATTTCTGTATAACTTTAAAAACAATAAAAATACTTTTTTAAATACTTTTTTGTTATATTATTCAATTATTAAATATTCTCCCTATAAAAAGCGATAATCCAATGAAATTAATAAAAAAACAAAATCCGCTCTCAAGTAGCACTTTGAATATTACTACACCATCATCTTCCCAGAAGAGTGGAGTATACATAAAGCAGCTAAGAATATTAATATAATCATAATTTCATAAAATGTTCATTGAATAAATACTAAAAAATAAGAATAACATAATAAGAATTAAGTTTTACAGGCAAAAATCACTACAAAACTATAAAAAGAGAGGAGTAAATATAATTGTTTCCAAGCTTATAGTTAGACACTCTATATATTTGTTGCTCTGCACTTGATTCCGATAAGTAAAAACAATCCACTCCGCTAAACGGATGACATGGATCGAACCCACAACCACCGCGCTTACATTCAAATCCAGACTAACAGTACTACGACAACCTCTTGAAACAATGTCGATAAAAAGTAAATATTAGAAAACTCCATCAGTATTATTGGTCTAGAATGCTATCGAGATATTATAATATTTTACTCGTATTATTATTGTCAAACTAAGTGATACGTACGTACGTAAAATGTCTGAGCTTCTGGGACTCAAAGTTTGTACTGACTTGTTACGGTTTGTTACCGATACATTACGCGGATTGTGTGAAACAACAAAGGAACTCTAATGGATCCAACTGTATGAGAATCGATTATATGTGAAAATAGCTTATAATGTTGTACAAAAATAAGATGGACTTATCTAATAGATAGGTGCTATATTACATAAAAAAAATAAAGAAATATCGTGTGGACCGTCGTGGCGCAGAGGCGTAGCGTCTGCCTGTAAACGCGACGGTTTGTGGGTTCGATTCTCTTGCACTCGGGGAAGATGGATTTTTCTATTTCCATTTTCTTCGCTCTGGAAACTAGGCAAAGTGCGGCGTTGAGTTCCGCCACTCAGTATACAATGCCCCGAAAAACGGCGGAAAGCGGGGATGGAGAAAGCAGGGACGAAAGCAACGGAGTGTATTGATACTAGGTTCGTATGGTTCCTGCAGTTCCCTCTGCCTACCCTGCCATGTGCGGGGTAAAGTGTGAAGCTATAAAAAAAAAGAAATATCGTTATGGCGCTCACATTCATCGATTAACATTTAACTGGTACCTATAATATATGTTTATATATGGAGGGTTCATATTTGTATAAATATTACTTATGTTGATTAAAAGTTGTGAGTTAAAGTGAGCAGAAAGTATCTTTTTTTTTGTTGACGCAGGGGGAAATCTTCATAGATACCCGACTCCTGGGGGGGAGGCCGGGTTATGTGAGATTGTACTCACTAAAACCCCCTGCGATGGCCGCCACAGCACGAAAAAACGGAGAGGCTACGGGATCGCTTTCGCAGCACGTCCGCGGCCTCTCCCGTGCGTTGCTCCGCTCGTGGCTTGCGGAGCCCTTCTCAGGAGGGCGAAGATAGTCTCGCCCTCCCCGCACCCCTCGCTGGTGCGTACACCGGCAGTCCGGGGCCATACCGGACTGCGGTCTTCCTCTCGGCCGTATGAAAACGGATGCGTGAGACCCCCATCTCACGCACCCACGGCCGGAGGGAGTGCCCTATTTATTCTGCCCCGGGCACTGGGGCTTGGAGGCCGTGAAGGCGGCCTGAGCAGAAAGTATCTGGCTTACATTAAAATCTAACCATTTAAAACAATTTTATTTTTAGAATACGCAGGAATATTAATCTCATTTAAAAATTAAGTATGAAACCAAAGAATCAGGCGACCTGAAATACAGGGCATTCTTGTTCAGGCTTCAGTCGCCACTCGTATTCATTTATTTGTAAGAATATTACAATTTGCTAGAATATTATAATTTATTTAGAGTGCTTTTTCTTTATACATATTTAATAAGTTAAGATAACCTGTAAATTAAATTACTAGTAACTTAAAGGTATAATTAAGATGAGACCTTACCAAATAAATTAATTATACAAGCGTATTAGCCACCTTAACTTTGCAAGAGTATCTTAGACCCTTAAGAGTTATAAAGTTAGATTAGAATATATAACTGCCTGCTACTATGTTTAGTGTATAAATACAACAAGTTTCGTTACTAAGTGACTGACTGACAACACACTGTCGAAACTGTGCATTGTAACATTTGCTATATCTTTGAGGAGTGTGGAGTGTTCTTTAAGAAATCATTTAATAAAATGTCGACAATAACGGGAAAAGAACAGAATTCTACATACGTACGTTTATAATAAAATAAAAATCTCTGATTTTTTATGGAAAAGACTTAAAGTATAATATATATTTAAGAATAGAATACCTAACATGGGATTATAATAGACAAGCTAAGCTATAACAAATAAAGAAATGATTCTAAAGGCAATTATAGTTGTAAGGTCTTTTAGGGATTCTAAGGTCAATTATAGATTTGACCACTTTTACTTAAAATATCTAAAGCATAGATTTGACATTTTAAATATTCTCTGTGTATATTTTTCTTTTCCTTTTTTTCGCCTTTTTTACTTTCGAAGATACTGGAGGAAGCTTATGTATTAGCCTGTGAAGTGAAAAAAAAGTTATTCATGGACCGCAGCCTTTGGCACTCCGTTCTCTCTGACTAATTCGCTAGGGATAAACAATGAAGCTAAAAAATAACTTTGTTAGTAGAACTTCACATGAACCTTCATTCATTTCCTCGCGTTCGTTCGAGCGAGAATCGAACCGACAGCCGTGGTGTATATTGTCAGACGGTGTGCTGGTGCGCTACAACACCGCCATGACACCAGCATACAATTACTATCCTACTATCTTAAAGCACCTATCACATTATCATACATTTGTAAACACATATCCTAAGTATCGTAGTGTTCTAAATTCTTTTCAATTGTCTACTTACAGCATAAACAAATAATAAATATATCAATTGATAAAAGATTAAGAGAAAATGTTATTAATAAGACTTTTTAGGATTTTTCTGAACTAAATCAGGAATCTGCAAAATGATTATAAGCAAAAGCAATGATTTTTACTGTCTGAAATTTTTTAAAGAAATTTAACAAAGTGTAAATTTTACTTATCACAGAACATTATGTTGTTATTAGCTCCAACATACCTGAAACAAAATGAACACGCCATTACTATTACGTTTGATAAAAAGCTTTCGCTTCGCTTTACAATCAAAGCTCGAGCACAGCGCAGTACAAAAAGTAATCCATGATACGATTTTTGTTATATTGTTTATTTTAGTAAGATCGTCTTATCTAGTAAATCTAGTAAATGGCTTAATATGCACTTAGTAATAAAATCGTCGGAATTAAAGTTATGGCCACTAAAATTTTATATGACTATGATATGTAGGTTTACAATATTATAGATAAGGAGAATATAAACTTTACTTCCTCCTGCTTACCTAATACGTAAGGATAAAAAGTTAGGAATTTCACTTTTCTAATCAAATAGCATTTTGAAAAAAATTCTGCTGATACAAAAATTACGCTACACAAAGCATACGAAGCTTTAGAAGAACGGTATTTTTATCAGGTACACCTATAGACCTTGAGGCAACCTTGAGGTATGCTGGTATAGTCTACAGTATGCAGGTTATTCATGGATTATAACCACGTACAATAACTTAATAATAGACAGATTTGAGAATATTTCGGAGTAATACCTAAAATATTTACAATATCAACTTAAGTATATGAAATCTATATAACGAATAAAAATTTACATAATCCGCCCAATTAGTTAAAGCTCATACAAATTGCGCGTGATGGTTTTTTTTTATTTATTTTAAATTTATTTATTTTTTTTATTTATTTATGCTACAAATAAATAAATTAAAAAAAAAATATTATTTATTTTTATTTATTTATTTTCCACTTAGAATCAATAAGATGATCACATGTGTACGTCAGATAGAGCGAACGGAGGAGTGTCTAAGGAGCCTAATTTGATAATAAACCACTATTTTATTTCTCCACTCTATTTATTTTAATCATCGTAAAATGCCGCCTCCAACAGTAAAGTAATTTTTCATAACATATATCTGGATACTCAGTGTTCTCTGTCTACGCTAAGGTATAAGCGTTAAAACTATTTTTTTACAGCTGCAATTCGACTGCTGTGTATACGCCTTTATATCAATACCAATCTGAAGCGTAACTAAAGCACATTTATAGTTGTTAAGTAAATTCGAACTACATTCGAGTAAACAGACACATACAAATAGAAGTAGTGTAAATTATCTATTGAAGTGTGTTGTGCGACTCTTTGATATGTAACAAATAATGTACATAAATAAATAATTATGTCAGAGAACTTCCTATCGTAAGTCGTTATATATGTATATCAAAATGACTTATATGCTTACATTCGTGTAGTAAGCTTGTTTCGAGTTTTATCAACAAGTAAAAGCTATACACATATTCCATCAACTTTTAAATTTGAGCGCAGAAGTTATAACAAGTATTTTTACAGAAATATATTATTATACAGGGCGTAGCATTAAAGTCGCTGTCGTGGGTTTACTAAGAATACTGTAAAAAAATCAAAATAAAAGTTTTTTTATGAAAAGTTTGACAAATTTTTAGTCTATAAGGTTCAAAAAGTTTATGTTAATATGAACATCGTAAAAAAAGGGATTATGTTTTGTTTGAAAGATTTTTCTGGTGACGATTTATAATGAGCAAGAGGAAAAAAATTATGATTACATAACGTAACTCTAATTCTTTATGACAAGGTAGGACTTGGCATAATATGTATAGTATAAAACACGGCATCTGTCCCTATGTACACTTATCTTTTAAATTCCTAAATGATTGGTGGATTTTGGTGCAGTTTATTTTAATTGATACTTTGGTTCAATAGAAAGTTTCATATGTTTTAAGCGGTAGAGTCATGTTGTAAGTGATGACAATACTCGAACGGATATAAGTAGTGGCTTTTTTGTCACTGCGTTTCGTATTAGGTAATGCCGAGCTCTGGAGCCCAGCACTAAACTCTTCCCAGAGTATGACAGCGGTACTAAAAGAGATTCTACCCCAGGAGGGTACCAGCATCCCCGGTGCTGGAGAATCCCTCCGAATTCTGGGGAGAGCACAGAACCATGCAATAGACAAGGCTAATAAGGTTTATCACCATATTGAGAAGGCTCGGCCGGCCTTGTTGTTTCTGACGGAAACACAAATTGTCAGATCAAGTGACACAGCCTATCTTCATTATCCTGGCTACAAATTAGAGCATAACTTCGGGCGTCATGCCGGAGTTGCTGTGTTCATAAAGAATGACTTAAGTTACCGTCGTCTTGCTAATTTTAAAGGTTGAGACCTGTCTATTATCTGACTTCGTATGGATTCAAAGGATCGCGTAATACAGAAACAGATCGACTCATGGAGCACTTGCAATCGGCCATTGATGATATGCTCTTGCTTATCTCCTCCGCTGAAGTCGTGATACTTGGCGATTTTAATGCCCGCCATTAATAGTTGGCTTGTGTCACGCACCACTGACCACGCGGGGAGGGCGGTATTTGACTTTGCTGTGGCAAATGGCCTGTCCCAACTAGTTGACTCACTCACGCGTCTTCCAGACGTGGATAGCCATAATGCCGTATTTCAAAAGTGGGCTGAGGTACTGACTACTGCGGATCTTAAGGTGAAAACCTTTAAAGGGAAGTATAAACGAGCTCCACCTCTAGGTGCTTTAAGCGGCCAATCGCCAGAGCCAGGACAATTTTGAGATGTCTGAGCTCAATGCCGGACATTAAGTTCAGTCAAAAAGTTGTTCGGCGAGCCCTCTCTTCTTTGGACATCTAATAGTCGAATGGACCTGATAGCATTTCTCCTTTAGTACTCCGATCTTGCGCTCCTGAGTTGACACCGATACTATCGCGTCTATTTCGGCTTTCCTATACAATCGGCGTAGTCCCAAACTCGTGAAAGTGCGCTCTGATCAACCCAATCCCGAAGAAAGGTGACAGCTCGAATTCGGCAAACTACAGGCCTATCGCTATCACCTCCCTGCTCTCCAAAGTTATGGAGAGAATAATAAACAGCCAGCTTTAGGTTTATCTAGAGGATCACCAGTTGATCAACGACCGTCAATATGGTTTTCGCCATGGTAGTTCAACTGGTAATCTTCTAGTTTACCTTACTCATCGTTGGGCTGCAGCTGTCGAAAGCAAAGGCGAAGGCCTGACAGTTAGCCTAGATATGGCGAAAGCCTTTGATCGTGTGTGGCATAGAGCAATATTCGAAAAACTTCCATTGTATGGGCTTCCCGAGAATTTGTGCAAGTGGGTCGCTATCTTTCTTACAGGGCGTAGCATTAAAGTCGCTGTCGTGGGTTTTTGCTCTTAGTATTTTCCCGTAAATGCTGGCGTCCCCCAAGGCTGTGTGCTTTTCTTTCTGCATATCAATGTAGGTTCGGCCTCACATGGATTGTTCGCATCTTTGGTTTGGTCCCCAGTATCTACTTGAACCATTTGATCGTATACAGCGTAGAGCCATTGGTATCGTTGGGAACCCAATTATCTGTGAAAGGCTAGACACTTTGGCGCTGCGTAGAGACGTTTTCTCGCTGTGCGTTCTTACCATGGAGAGTGTTCTGGAGAATTGGTTGATCTGGTGCCTGCCGCTGAATTCTCCAACCGCACAGTACGACACAAATTAAAGTATCATCCCCACCATCTGGACACATGGAGCTCTACTACTGTGCAGTTCCATAGGAACTTTTTTTCACATACCACACTACTGTGGAATAGCCTACCTGCGGCAGTGTTTCCATGTCATACATGGGTACCTTCAAAAAGCGAGTCTACCTCCACTTTAAAGGTCAGCAACGCTCTTGTAACACCTCTGCTGTTACACAGAGCCGTGGGCGTCGGTGATCACTTACAATCAGGTGCCCCGACCGCTCGATTGCCTTGTCCTTCCCATAAAAAAAATCTTAATAGAGTAAGGGAAAACCGCTTATCACCGCACACAGATATTCCAATAATTTTCAAGTTTGAGCTCAGAAGTTTTAACAAGTATTTATTTGACAGTAATATTTTACAAAGAATTTTGTACAAATTTAGAATCAAAGTAGAACTTTTTATAAAACTTCGACAAATTTTCCGTCTGAAATGCTCAAAAGTTTATGATAATAACATCATAAAAAAGATAGGGAAATAATTGGAAACATCATTTTATCTTACAAAGCTCTTTCTAGAGAAAAAAAGGGTTAGGTTAGGATAGAAAAACATTATGAAGAGGTACGACTTAGCATGATATGCACAGTGTAAAACAATGTCGCTACACGGTAACTGTCCAAATTGCTATTGATGCTGTTTCTTTTAAAAGATAGAAGAGGCACGTACATATGTATAACATGGACTATATATGTAGTAATAAGTTTCATGAGTAATTACTAAAGAAAATATGATTGAACACAAGACTTTCTGTTGATTTTACACAATATTTTTCTGTAGTATAGTTAGTATCAACGTAGCATGCGTAGTAGCCGGGGCGGGTCCACAGTAAAATATAAAATGAAAGTAAAGTAATTCTCTATATCTTTTGTGTGGTCTTATTGAGAATGATTTTAGGTGCAAGTTTCCTAACATTCCCTTTTTAATATCAACTAAAGCGTAAATATATCGTGCATAAAAATACTAGAGTAGGCTAAAATATCCTATCATATAAATTCTGCCTCTTGCCAGCTGGGCCAGCAGCCATGTTCTAATGCCAATATACATTATGTTTATAATCAGACGCTAAAGCTACGCCAAACGAGTGTCCTATGATTGCTATAATATTTTTTCTAACTGACTTATACAAACATTATATATTAATATTTCATTCAGTTATATATCGTCATATTTCATTTAATTCAACAGAAGTTCAATTTAAAAGAAACACCATTCATTTTTCCAGTATAAATATCTTATATTATTAAGACTTGGGATATTTCATTGTTGCTTAATTTATTTTAAGCATAGTTGAACCTGATTAGTCGTTTAACACAATTAAGCAAAATTTCTGTCCGATTACGCTCGAAACAAATGGTTTCTATGTTTTTATTTAAAAATTAACTATTATTTTTCTAATTATATCTTTAGCATATTATTTTTTCTATAATTACACAAAACTACACATTATACAAGTTTTGTAAACCTCCATCCATTACAATTACAAGAAGGCATCGAAGATTTATTACATTGCAGTTCCTACTCAAGAAGGAACTAATAATGAAGATAGATTCTCTTTGAGATACACGTTGGAATGGCAAATATTGACGATCTAGATTAAAGTACATGAATAACCGCGCGTGCTATCACAACGGGTCTATGTATCAGTCTACACACTTTGTATTTGTAGTAAGTAGATTGAAGTGTTTTAACAATATGTGCTAGTACTTCTAGTAGTACTCTATGCTATATGTGGCGGGCAGAATATTTTTTCACTAGATTTCACTACATTTAAATCTAAAGGCATGGAGACATAGAGATAGCACTCTTTATTACTAAGGTTACGTGATACTTCACTGTTATATATTCGATACACAAACAATTAGCACTAACAATCAATTAACAATATGAACAACTCATAGTTTAATTCCTATATTACATTTATGCATATGTTGTGTACATTTATATTAATACACCTTGTACTGTGTGATGTGATATTGTAAATATTAAACGACATTCTTACTGCTATTTAATCGGTTAATAATTTTAAATAAAACAATTTAACAGGATTTATCGCGTATATTATCATTATTTGGGAAACCCGACGTTTCGAACACTTTGCAGTAGTCCGTGGTCACGGGTAGACTACCCGCGACTATACGATAAATCCGGTTAAATTGTTTTATTTAAAATGTATAAAAATCGCGAAAATCAAAGAACTTATTACGGTTAATAATAATTATAATAGATGAATTATACTGTGTGGAAATTTTACGTTTAGTCTGTATTTGTCATATATGCTTGTCTAATATAATTGTTTAAATACTTTTGCCAAATCAATACTTTAATTACTTCTATACAACGTAACTTCAAGTGATATTCATATATTCAGCAGGAGCGAGCAGAACCTAGTCATGAATCACTTCGTTCTCCGTTTTTCTGAGTTTAAGATTCTGTGCTCATTGTCAGAGTAGGGACATAATGAATGACGGGATTTGAATGGGGTTTTTACGTGAATTTCCTTAAGCATTTTTACAACGTCAACAGAAGTCTCCCCCCACCTCTTGACCAAGAACCACCTGACCATCACTCATTCTATCAACGTTCCCAAGCCACCTGAATACTTTGTTCATTATCTCTGAGCCATCCTCCCTGGTACCGGACATTCCGTATATCTTTAACTCTTAATCTATTAACAGTTAATTGACTCCGCATATCCATCTTCATAGTAGTCATCTTTCTTTCATTCTTCCTCTGTTATACCCTCCTATCGCTGTCGTATTACAGCGTAGTGACCAACATTGTTGACTAAAACGTGTAGCTATGCTTATATTCCACCAATATAACAATGTAGGTTATATGCAAAAGGCGCTGTAATTCTATTTTTTCTGTTCACTCGTTCTAATATCTTTCCGTTCTATAAAAATCGGAGGCTAGATTTTTCTAGAACAGTCCCGATCGGCCCCAGTCCCGGAACCCGATCTTCAACTCTTTCAAATATCAGAACGTTGGTCTTAATCACACGGGCATTTTATACTAAATTTCAGCATATAACTTTTTAATTCTAACACATAACTTGTATATTATAAACCAAAATAAATAATAAAAGCATCTATGTATGTACTATCTAATGATATACTTATAATATATACAAATCTTTGTATCAACACTTCACTTGTATCATGTTGTGTGTTATTTTGAGGTCAAAAGCTTTCTTTCAGTGGTAAGAGCTTACACAAACGTGTTTAGTTAGGGGCCATATATACCGAATGAAAGGTCGCAGTAAAGCTGGATTATACCAAGTCGTAAAGGTAAAGAGGCCTATCTCAGGTCAATAAAATATTATTTATAGATATTTTATTAATAGATTTATAAAAAATACTTTGCGTCGTCTCATTTATAAGTAACTAAACGGAGAACGGAATTTATGACACTACCATTGACACTGATATTCTTTGTCAATTTCTTTGTCAATCTGATATGATTAAGAACCTGGAAGCTGACATATTACATATTTTAGGTAAATTCAAATAGTTTCGTAACTAGGAAGAAAAGCAAACGATTGTTCATATTTAGCACTTATTGAGCTTATAAGATTCCTCGGAATAAAGTGCGACGTTAAGTTCCGCCAATCAATGTGCGGGCAACGTAGTGTTTTGACAAAGGATTTTCTATGTATTTCTCCTGTATGCAGGATAAGGCAAGCAACAAAAACTACCTACCAATGAATATTATATTCTTTAACGCGAACTTATTGATATATATTAGATATATCCACACTCAAAGTGTAGATAAATCCCCAAAACTGAAGTCAAACGTGACATGTTCTATTTACGCCAAGTCGACTGTCATAAAACAAGAACACGAGAATACCGAGAAATGGATGATACTAGTGAATTCAAAGTATTTTTTTATATAAACACAAATAAATTTATTTTACATTATAGCTACATTTCATTGAGAGTACAGGGTCTTTAAACTCTAAACCGTAGTAGAAAATGAGTAGTATAGATAAAATTAAAGAAATATATCCACTAGCTCTTACGTATCATTGCGTATCAAACATGACACAAGTGCCCAAACTTACTCTAGACCATATATACATTATGACTTTTTTTTATATATAAAAATTTTCATGAGGCTTGCAGCCTCAAGTTTCTAAAATTAAACACTTAGACAAACAAACTTTTCATTTCACAGATTAAATATAAACGCGGCATTTGTTCTTACTAATATTAAATACATACATTTCCAATAATCCCACCCATAACCAAGTTAATAAGTTGACAAGATAACACCATTAATAAGACATCCACGGTCAAACGAGACACAATCTTGAGATATTTACTCAGCCCAGTGAAGCGAGTAAATCGATTACACCCAATATCTGCTCACTTGCCACTACATTGAGCCTGATAGAGACTTGTACGTGTCCCAGTTTTTCTTATTTATGAGCTTTTGTCATGAAGATTGACATCTCATAGTCATATCGTACATTGGATAAGGAATGAAAATGAAATAAAAAGGTACGACTCCAAGAACGATTACTTAACCATTAAGATTTTTTTGTTAAGAAACTATAGTCTTAACAGACTTTAATATTCTCCATATAACGTGACATTGGTGAAGTGAATTGTGCTCAACTGGCACGCTCGGAACGCCATTATCGTAGAACAGAACAGAATAGAGATGTGCACGTGTCCTAGTTTGACTTATTTATGAATTTTTGTCATGAAGATTGGTTAGAAATACAATCTTTTCATTAATAATGAAATAATTCTATGAAAAAATCAGCATTTTTCTAGTTCACAATTTGTCCAAGATATAGCAAGTTCTACTCTAAGTAGAGCCTAGTCTCAAGGCCCGCTCATCATCGACTTTGTCGCGAATAGAGTATGGAGCGTTGAAACTCATCAGGGCGTGAAAAACAAATTAATTTAATCTCTTTCCTAGTGGAAAGATCGTACAACAACCGTGTTTATAATTAGACGCTATCTAAAGATCATAATCAAATATCTATAAAGCCCACAAGTATTGGATACAAAGTTTGACATCTTTGAAGGAAATATTATTAAGTGCAGAATGTTTTTAAGGCAAAAAGCTTAAGCTGACACTATAAAACAACATACTCTTGACATCTCATAGTCATATTGTAAATTGGAAGAAGAATGAAATGAATTAAAAAAGTACGACTTTCAACAACGATTACTTAACCATTAAGATTTAAGAAATATACAGCCATAATAGTCTTTTGTTTAATAAGAAGTAATTAATTACATCTTATGTAAGTAATTACTTTTTTCTCCTCATCTAATAAGCAAATATTTTATTTATTTAGTGTTTGTTCATATATGGCAACCCCGACTAGTTTAGAGTCTTGTGCGAACACCCCGCGCGAGCGGTCCCAGTAGTTGTCAAGAAGTAAAAGGGGGCACGTGAGACGGCCGACGCGAGCGCACGTCCTTCCTGAATCTAATATTAATTAGCGGTGTGATTTTCCCTCAGCCTTATTTGATTTCCCTTTTGTGTATTCCCTCTTGATATTGAACCTGACAAAGACAAACCTACAAAAGATAATAGTGCAAGTAACCCTAAGTGAAGAAGACTAATGTGAAACATTCCATGGCGGCCGTGAACAATCAGTGTTTGTGTTGTGAATTATGAAAATAAGGTACTGTACAATTTCTATTATCCTAAGACCGACTATAAGGTACATAATTAATAAATAACCTCCCCCTCAGCACGCTTCCACAATTGCGGCATCCTACCCTATTCAATATACATTTTTTGGTAGCAGAGCTTAGTTGCCTACCCTATTCAATATATATTTTTTGGTAGCAGAACGCAGTTCATTATATTCATTATATAATACTATACATTTAGGTTTGTTATCAGAATTGTAGTATATTTTATTTACGCTTACGATATTTATTTTTTCCTATACAAAAGATCTACTGTACCGGCTTAATTAACACATTGATTTTCCCTCATAAATCTCAAACCTGCGGGAATTTCAGGATATAAAATTTCCAGAGAATATCACATACAAACGGAAAGACTTACATGCAAATGGACAATTTTAAAATGTTTTATCTATTATTACACGTTAACGTGTAAATGTGTGAAGAACTTGGGTATTTTAAATTATAAACAGACACTCTAATTTGATTTGTATGAATGTATGTACAGATATTGCTTAATTAACGACCCCATCGGGATTACCGATTCATATACCGACGCAAGTGTCCTGACCTCTATAAAGTGTATTACATAAAATTTTAGTCATTTATGGAGTAAATCGTAAATTTTTCTTATTAAAATTAATAATTTAATGTAATACAACGAATAAATCATAAAATCACTGAAAATTTTATTTTATTTCGCCACGAGAGCAATTTTTAAAACAAAGTGTTTTTTTGAAGTTTCACGTAACACAATACCGTACCAACTAAATTGGCTCTCCTTTACACTATCCTATACCATCTTGTCACTCCATTATACCTCAAAGAAAGATTTAAGTTCATAGGCTCAAGCTCCCTTCACTCTCAGCACCTCCGTTCCCACAACAACAATTTCCTAGAAATCTCTCTTTCCCGCACCAAATGCTATGGAGACTCTTTCACTATCAAATCAGTGAAACTCTAGAATGCGCTGCCAGAGGAGATCAGAAAATCTCAGACAGTTGGAATATTTAAGCGTAAGCTTAAAAATACTACCTTAATCAGTATTCCTTATCTTTATAATTATGTAAGCATGTATTTACATATTTATGTATCCATGTATGTAAATATTTATATGTATGTATATATATGTGTATGTATGTATGTATGTATTTATGTATGTGTATATCTGTTTATATCTATTTATGTCTTTGTATATATTTATAAGTAAAGTAAGAGTAACGCTTTTTTGCACCGTCCCGTCTCTTATAATATGTATTATTTTGAATGGTTGCCTGTAAGAGATCACTTGCAGTGATAAGGCCGCCATTGCACATATTGTGTATTATGTTAATTATTTGTATCTACTTCTTTTTATTTTATGTGCAATAAAGTGTTATTATTATTATTATTATTAAAGTGCGTGTCAGGGTAAGCTTTTGAATGCAAAGTTAAAATTGCATATTACGTGGCATTTTTTTAAAGGTCTGAAATTGAGAAATGAAAATAATTTTTCAAGCAAAGAATAAAGAATTTATGTATTTAATGTTAGATAGTAGTATAGTGATAAGTCACTATGATTTTCACTCTTTTGTTCACTAAAAAGCATGTTAAGTAAATAACTAAAAATAAAAAATATAAATCTTATTTTCGTCAAGTAAAAAATTATAAAGTCTTATTTTTGTTACTTTATGCAACTTCCAAATAACAAGACAGGCAAGAGCCCAGTTGCAATACACTCTATTCCCACTTTTACTTCCGACTTTGCTTGTCCGATTTGCCTGTAGCGTCCTTATCCACAAGGCTCTTTTCAATTCCTTTAAAATAATATAATTTAAATTTTCCCAAAGGAAGCGCATATAAATTACTCTCAGTTTAATAATAAAATAGTTTATAATATCTAATCGATCAATCAAGATTGATTAAAAAATATAAACCAGTTAAAAACTGTTTTAATACAAATTTCCCTAACACATGTTTCCAATTTTTATTTCTATAGTTTAATGGTGGTTGCCTGTTAAAGTCACGTAAATTGGTAAGACATACATATACACTTTTAAACAGATATTAAGATATATAAGAACTAGGAGCAAGAGGTCTGACAGCAGTGACTTTATTCGGTAATGTAATTATTATTTTGCAAGAAGGCAAAAAAGCAAACAAAATCAAAGGATTTTCAATCAAGGCAATCAATATGAAAGATTTTTAGGATACTTCAACAATAGTAGTATTTAATGGGTCATAATGTCGTAGTAACGCAGTAGAATCGAGGATGATTTATGACGGGGGCGCCAGTTTAAACTTTACTCAGTGCACTATGATAATACAATATTACAATAAAATATATAGTATTGCTAAGGAGTAAGTTAACATAGGTATTTTTGTCTAGACAGGCAGCACTAGTTTCATCATAACACCTTATAACTTGTACACGAATATATAACACTTCTAAATTTGTTATCTATAAATAAAATATATTTTATCAAGAAATATAATCATATGGCGTAGATATGCTATATATACCACATATATAAAGTATTCTTGAGATAAATATAGATCCCTACCACCATCGACTTCACAGTGAACGCTTCATTTCTCATTCGCATTCTTTGCACGACTTAATACGACTAAAGTCCTTCAAAAAGGGCCGCTGCGTGTGATGTCTGAATCTCGCATAAAGAATTGCTTTTTAAAGGGAAATGTATCCTTTTATATTGTGAAATAATCGTTTATGTAGTTTAGCTCTTCTCAAATTTCTTCATATTTTCTTTATATATCAAAAGCTTTTAGCAACATTTTTGTTAGAAGCAATTTTTATACTTTTATTGTAAATATTAGTTTGTTTGCTTATATAGGTTTGCCCCTTTACATACACAATTTCAATGTATCAAATATGGCTATGTAGTCTTGACGTATTCTTGCTTTTATCTGTTAAAAGCTTTTCTTTAACTTGCAATGGAAAAAACAGGTACACTGTTAAGGCAACGCATATAACTTAGGTATATGAAATAAGTTAATCTGATTTAGTTTGAATTTTTTTTTAAAACAAAGCAAATTGGTGTAGCAACTAGCGACAAGCTTTTATATTGTACATAATACTGTACTATAATGTAAGTTATTTGTAAGTTGGTTGTAAAAGTATAGTAAGTATTATCAGTAAATACTGACTTGTCATACATATTAAGACATTCCACACGTTTCATGTACGTTATTTTTTTAGCTCAACGCTTTATACCGCATAAAGCAGGGTAAGCAGAGGGAACCACAGGATCTGTGGGAACATAGTGTTAAGACACTCTGTTCCCCGATTCCCGCTTATCGACGCATTGCGTGTTGAGTGCGGAACTCAACGATGCGCTTACCTATTTGCCAGAGCGAAGGAAATGGAAAAGAAATAATACAACCTAAATGGGAATCTAATCGACTAACCGTCGCATTAACGTACATTATATAATGTACATGCATATGTATGTACCTATATATATGTATGTACAAATGCGACATGGAGACGAGAGGAAAATGATTAAAACATTTTCCAAGCTTAATTCATAACTCTGGATACGTAGCCATTTTTTGTGCTCCAAAAATAATTTACATTTCTAAATATAATATGTAATAAAATTAAGAAACCCAAGAGAACTAAAACAAAAAACAACATACAGCGACGGACATATATATATATATATATATATATATATATATATATATATATATATATATATATATATATATATATATATATATATATATATATATATATATATATATATATATATATATATATATATATATATATATATATATATATATATATATATATATATTTGTATATATATATATATATATATATATATATATATATATATATATATATATATATATATATATATATATATATATATATATATATATATATATATATATATATATATATATATATATATATATATATATATATATTTGTATATATATATATATATATATATATATATATATATATATATATATATATATATATATATATTTGTATATATATTTGTATATATATATATATATATATATATATATATATATATATATATATATATATATATATATATATATATATATTTGTATATATATATATATATATATATATATATATATATATATATATATATATATATATATATATATATATATATATATATATATATATATATATATATATATATATATATATATATATATATATATATTTGTATATATATATATATATATATATATATATTTGTATATATATATATATATATATATATATATATATATATTTGTATATATATATATATATATATATATATATATATATATATATATATATATATATATATTTGTATATATATATATATATATATATATATATATATATATATATATATATATATATATATATATATATATATATATATATATATATATATATATTTGTATATATATATATATATATATATATATATATATATATATATATATATATATATATATATATATATATATATATATATATATATATATATATATATATATATATATATATATATATATATATTTGTATATATATATTTGAGTTGCTATTTCATTCCAAAAGAGTTTAAATAAACATAAATTGTAAGAATTTGTGCTTCCTACAGATCTTTAAATAAGTTTGATAAGATAAAATTAATGATTGAACTTTTTTACTTCCTACTTACTGACGGTCATCGCGACTGTTCTGGTCTTCATCCGTCATTCCAGTGTCAATTATTGTCATTTTCCTGCTTTAGTAAGATTTAGTGCAGCTTTGAGATCTCGACCTACCTTGCTTAGGGATCAAGCGTTAAGACTAAGAAATGCTTGTAAAAATCTTTATAATTACTTTAACACACCTCAAGTATTGGTATCGAAATGGAAGAAATATCGATACACTACACTATAACAGTAGATACAGTTGCTAGCTAATTAATAATATCAAAGTAAATTTTCATACACGAAACCTCTGTAATTGTAAAGTAAATTTACATATACAAACTTACTCATTTGAAAACGGTAAATATTTTTATATAATTAATAACGAACTCATATCAAATATGTAAATAATTTGGAACGAGTAAATGTAAGTTAATTTGTTTATTTCAAGTTTCATTGAATACAGTTACAATACTTATTTCATATATAAATAGTAGGACACTACGTTTTTAGTTGCCTAGTCATAATCTGTGTCGGTCCTCAATATGAATAAAAATTTTCTTATCAGAGATAGTATAAAAAAATATTACATTCCCCAAATGGTAATCAAGTTACGCAGTTAACAAGTTTACAGCAAAACGCTGTTTCATTGCCCTAAAAGCCTGTTATTTAAATATAGTAAGCTACTCAAATCGCGTACATAAATGGGTGCCAAAATGTTGATATTGGCCTAACGATTTTGAGGAAATTACATAAATTAAATTTGGTAAAAGAATATTTTTTTAAAATATGAATATAAAAACATTAGAAATCATTTTATTTTTACCGTTTTGATATTGGTTTTTAACTGCAAAAAAACTACTTCTTATTTTTTTGTTTCTTTTTATCAAGAAAATTTTTGCCGCCGCATTTTTGAACATCCTCCACGCGCTGGGCAGATATCTTTTGATCTGCCAAACTCAATAATTGGGTGCGCCGGTGGTGTAAAGCATCTATTGCTCGATGTTCACAAGAGTCTAAAGCATCTGCCGCCTTCACTAACAACGCACATGTCTTGAGACCCACCGAAGCTGCATACTGACCTAATAAGTTCTTTGATTTTCGCGATTTTTATACATTTTAAATAAAACAATTTATCGCAAATAATTCTTTGGCTTTCCTTGATGTTTTAGTTATAAAAAATCCTAATGGCACAGTAGGCCACACAGTGTATAGGAAACCCACTCACACTAACAGATATCTCAATGGTGAATCTCACCATTACCCTACACAGTTATCTACCGTTGGCAAATCTTTGTTTCAGAGAGCCCACCAACTCTGCGACGCTGAACACCTAGGGGAGGAGCTTCGACTGGTGAAAGATGCCCTTCATCAGAACAAGCTGCCAGTTCCCCGCCAGCATTGTAACAAGACCACCAAGCCACCCACAGTAGAGAGACAGCCAGCACTCCTACCATATGTAAAGGGAGTTACAGACAGGATCGGCAACATCTTAAGAAGAGCTTCAATTAAAACTATTTTTAAGCCTAACAAAAAAGTGAGCCAATTCTTGAGACCAGTTAAATGTAATATTCCCTTGCAGTGTGCAGGTGTGTACAAACTTGATTGTGACTGTGGCTTATCTTACATTGGTCAAACAAAGAGAAGCATCGGTGTTAGGGTGAAAGAGCACATCTCAGATGTCAAAAATGGGCGTGTATTAAAGTCAGCTGTGTGTGAGCACTCCTTGAACAAGCCTAACCATTACATCAGGTTTGATAAACCTCATATACTCGCTAGGGAAAATAAATATATTCCTAGAATGATCCGCGAGGCTATTAAAATACAGAAACATCCTAATTTCAATAGAGAAGACGGTTGGAAGCTTTCTACCACTTGGGATCCACTTATAAAAATTTTAAAATCCCAAACACACCACACCAGAGGGCAGGATACAGTCAGCTCATTCTGCAGGAATCCAGGGCAGTATGCGAGGCAACTCAGGAACCGTTGGCGGTAGTTTGATATAATAATTATATCAAATGACAGACGAATGCCACCTCAGTCTACCCGTGACCACGGACTACTGCAAAGTGTTCGAAACGTCGGGTTTCCCAAATAATGTTAATATACGCGATAAATCCGGTTAAATTGTTTTATTTAAAATGCATACTGACCTCCTTCGTTGAAAAGCATTATTCGTGAAACAAACTGTACATTTGAAATTCTTGCATCTTGAATTTTTTTCTTCAATAGTTTCTTTATAGTTTTCTATTGCGGGGTTAAGAGATTCCTCAAAAAGCTTTCGATGTCTCGACAGGCGCTGTGAGTAACTCATCATTTTCAATCTTGCCCTCAGGATCTATTGTTTCTTGATTTAACAAGTTGTCTATATTAGACTCAAGATTATCGATCCAAAAACAAAAGGGATATAAGTCTGGTGAATTTAAATCAAGAAAATTTGACGCTTCTAATGGTAAATCATTGGCAAGTTTGGATATGGCATCTAAATGTGTGGTCAGTTGTACATCATGTAACTGTAGTTCAGCTACGCGTATTTCATATGCCGCTTTCAACCGTTCTTCTCGAACATTGTAACACATGTATTTTAAAGAATACCGAATGTTTACTTTTGCACTTATTTTATTTATGAATTTCTTTAATTCATCAGTTACTCTATTAGCAATTTCATTTAATTTGTCACTAAAATAATCAACAAAAATATTTTTATGTTCATTCAGCAGTTGATCGTGCTCTTGTGTATTAGAAATAGTTTCTAATAAAGGTTTTATAATTGTTGAAATTTCATCCATTGGACTAGCAAATTCATGATTTGAAGATGCCTCACCTAGGTTACTAGTATTAGATTCCTGATTGGCCAAATTTTCTGAATTAACGGGGGTTTTCGGATATTGATGTTGATTTCATTTGCAAGTTCTATTGCATCATGAGTTCCTTGTAAATCTTCTAATCCAGCTAATAATAATATTTGTCCAAGACTGAAACGTTTTACATGATTGCGCCATATATTATAAAGATCAGAAAATATTGCATGTATTTCCTGAAAGTCACTCTTTAAAAATGTTTTGCTTGTATGTATATTATCAAGAAAGGAAACTATATTAAGTCCAATGTTTTTATTGATGAAATTAAGTAATTTGTTATAAATATCTGTAAAAGTCTGTTTGTCATCATCTTCATTACTAATAGTTGAAATTTCATCACACAATTCTTTCTTTTCTTTAATACTTGTAAATAAATTCTCCAGCAAATTCAAAGAAGTACTTAATAAATTTGAAATCACATTACTGTATCATCAATCAATTGGGAAGTAATTATTTTTAATTTATCGTAATTAATAATATTTTCATCATTCGAATTTTGTTCTACTAAAAGATTTAATATTTTGTGAAGGATCGCTTTCTCTCTTGAAACACATCTGGTTTAATATCGATATTGCATTCATTTCATTTTCATTAAGTTGCAAACGTAACCGTGTCTCTAAATCTATAAAAGCTCGACGATTACTAAGTAATTGTTGATTAATTTCGAAAATACTTTCGTCGAAATCGTGAAGCAAATCTTTAGGAGATTTATGTCCTACAGCCATAAGACGTTGGAAATAAAACTTTATAGCATCCTTTAAGCCATCTGCTCGCTGTGTTTCTAACGTAAAGGCTTCTTGCTTAAAGTTGGCCAAGTCTTGTATTCGTTTGGAAGATAAAGTGTAAATTTGTTAGAGTGCCTCATTTTTATTATCACATGGAAAAGAGTATTCTTGCGGAGAATAATTTCTGGCGACACACTCCATCTCCTTTTGATTCTGACGTATCTCTGACAACAGCATGTCCGCAATCATAAGTACCTTGTTGTTGATATCGTTGTTGATGAAACCAGTTTTTTCTTTGAACAATTTCAAAATATTTTTATGTTCATTTTGATTCTCCTTAAGAAAGTTTTTTAGCGTTTGCCCACAATGTCTCGGTGTTCATTCTGTGGGTAAAGACGATACGGCCACAAAATCATCTGCACAACCGGGAATTGACGCCTGTGGTTTTTTAGGCACTTTTCCGCAAAGGCATTTACCATTTTTTGTATACATAACTGTTTACAATCTAACATCAAGTGCAATTTATATAATTAATAACATGTTGGTTGACTGTCTGTCATATCAGTTCTGTCAAAAAAATTTTTATATAAAACGTATATATGGTAAATGGTTATGAAATAAAATCTATAAGTAAACAATTCCAAAAGAACTAACATTTATGGAAATTTTCTTATCTATTATTTAATTTCTAGCCAAAATGTATTAGGTAACAAATAAGCTTGCATTGGTCTAAGGATGATATTGGCAAATACAAATAGGTAATGTGGATATTTTAATCATTTTTATTACTATCGAAAATATCTAATGGTTTAATGAAACTTAGGTATTCGTGTTTTAATGATTGCGTTCTTATAAAGCCGAAAAGAAGAACTACTTAGTAGTACTCGTAATATAAACTATTCAATACGATTTATTGTAAAATATAAATAATGTTCTTTAAACAGAAGTGTGCGAACGATGGTCGTAATAGTGTATACAATACAATATATATAACAAAGTAGTAAACTCCCCAACGTCGGAATTATATTTATTTTAACTTAAGTAACACGTTAAACATTCATAGCAACGCGAACGTAGAAATTCGACAGCTTAAAATACAAAATGACAATATTTGTATAAAGCTATTTCTCGTCACGTATTCATAATTAGAATCTAAACTTGCGACTCTTTTTACATATAAAGGTAAAAGTTAACGGAAATATTTTTAATTGTCCTATTATGGTGTTTGGAACGTGGGACTTAAAATACTTTGCCTATACAAACGAAGGGATAAGTTCTATAAGTGGTTCTAGAGTAAGATATAAAAAAAAAAATAAATCTGTATTAAAAGCAAAGTTATTTTGTATCAAAATCTCAAAATGGATCAAATTAAAAGAAGCAAAGATTATATAAGTAATATTGCTTACCATTATGAAAATATGATATTACATTCAAATTTTTAAATTGAGTAAAGTATTTCTTTTGAAGTCTATTTAGTATTTTTTTAAAAGTATTGAATTGATATAGATTTCAAGGAAAACGGTAACCAAAGTTAACACACCAAGTTGTCCAAGACTTTCCCTCAAGACGTCCCAAGTCCACGATGGATCTCAAAGTGTAGAATCAAGTCGCAGCTGAACTCATAGAACCAATAAACTAACTTCCAGTACGACATTTAAAAGGTACACATGTAAAGAAAGTAATATTCATTAAATTTTATTTTTAATCTATGAAGTAAAATTAAAAGATGATTGTGTTTACATTTTAAGATCTGTCACGGGGGAACTGGCCCGGAATTCAAATCCAAAACCAGTCACCGGCTCGTCGTCAAAATCGTATTCAATCATTCGCTGTGAGCTGGTCTGTTGAATATATGGTAAAAGTAGATGAGGAAGGAATTGAGAGTTAAAAAATGAGAGTTAAGTGGGGATCGACCTATGCGTGAAAAGAGGAGCATTCATTTTACACAATGAGTCAAGACAACTGAAAAAACCTTTTTATGTACATATAAACAAATGTGAATACTATATTTTCCAGTAAATACATAGTACCACTATCTTCTCGGTTTTATTAAGGAAAATCCTTCATAAGAAATCTAGTAGGTAATCCTCAAGTGTCAAGTAGGTATAATGCATATTATCCCGAAGAAATTTCCACAATTCAGTAAATCTACTCTAATCTGCCTTGGACGAGCGATATTATTAAATAGTTTCTGACTCTCAATTCAAAGAGGTTTTGGCAATATCGTTTGCATCCTTTTCAATACATGACATGTACGGAGTTACTTCTTTTGTGTTATAGAAGCTGAAATTCATACATATGTTCAAGGAAGTAGTTGTATATGCTATAGTATAAAAGAAATAACTGTAAAGTGTAAATTGAAATCATACACAGAGGGTTCTGTTCAAATTTCATAATCATATGTTAACAGCAGGCAACATTGGCTATATAAGTAAAATTTGTGGAAGTAGACACTAATCTTGGATGAAACTAATCAGAAAAATTAGTATTAATATGGTTTTTTCCTTTATTTATTCCGCAGTTCTGTCATGCCAGATTTTATGATTGTAGGTCAACGACAAGTATACTATCGGCAAGACCGGAGCACAAACGGCGCCAAAGGACTGTAGACCTAATTGTTGGATATAATTTTAGCTTAATATATACAAAGAAAAAGGAGTTTACTCTTGACACACAGACAGACGGAAGGAAAGCAAATTAATCCTATTCGGGTTTCGCTTTTAGTGTGAAGCAACAACGAAGCGCTCTAGCACTATTAAAATATACATAACAATATATTTTAATTTAAGACTACCTTAAATTCTCATCGTGCTATTACAATAATTTTAGTAATTAAGTTTAGTATTTTTTGTAAAGCTATAGTATATAGATAATGTAAAGTTAAGCACGTATTAGTATTTGTGTTTCAAGTCACAGTGCAAATTAAGTGAAACAGCTCGTAGCATTGATTAATTATCATATATTAGCAAAGTTCTGTATCTATTAATCTATATTCATAAAAATATTTGATTATTCAAAATATTTATGTTAATAATAAGTATAATAATTATATCGAAAGCTCGATTTGACATATGCACCAAAAATTACAAATGAAAATGACATAATAAAATAAAAAAATATAACAAAAACAACAACTGAAAAACTGAATTATTGAATAACTGAATTATTACTTAGTATTGAAAAAAATTTAAAATATTTGAAATTTTACTAACCAACTTAAGTAAAAGTAAGTAAGTAAGAAACTAGTGCGTAGACACTCCTTTCTATTCTCTCCTCTCTAATTCAAAGTAATATAAACAATTTGTTTTAGTAAATTGTCCTGTATCACTCACTTTGTTAATAGTCTATAAAAGAATGTGGAAACTCAATACACGTCGAACCTAAGCGAGCGAATAAAGAAAATTCATTACATAGAAATCTCGATATTATCATGTCGTGTGGAATTCTATAAGGAGATATTAAAAAGGAGTTTATGTTAAATATTAAAACATGTATGGGAATTTATGCCAAAAAATATAATATTTGCATGAAAAGAGAAAGTATTTAATACAGATGCGTATTTTACAAAAACAAAATTTAGTTGGATATAACTTTATATTAAAGAAAGTCGATTCCGTCACTCAGTGTCTTTTAATCAGAAAGCGTAGAACGGAATGTATTTATCCCACTAACATTATAAAGTAAAAGATTGTAAATATATCTATTCGGGTTTACGCAAAAACTACAGAACGGAAACTTTGCAGTAAACCCTAAACATTAGAAATAGTATATGAGTTATAATTGAAGACAATATAATTCACTTAATTAATAAGTACCTAATAATGTAGTTATGTGAAACCAAAACACACACACACACACACACACACACACACACACACATATATATATATATATATATATATATATATATATATATATATATATATATATATATATATATATATATATATATATATATATATATATATATATATATATATATATATATATATATATATATATATATATATATATATATGTATGTATATGTATATATTGGCTATATAAGGTTACATTCGTGTAGTACGCTTTTAAACTCTTTATTAAACATACTCGTATGAGTGACTAGGAAATATATATAGAGTTAAATAAGAGGATTTACGGCTCTCTCTAACCCTAGAGCAAAGCGTGCTCGAAAGCTACTGCTCGCTTTGTTCGCTGAAACAGTAAAAAACGCTACTGAAAGTCTTTAAGTGAAAACGACTCATACAAAATGTAACAATTTTCAATTTCCAAAGAATTCTGTATACGCAAAGCATGTAATAGGGTTCATAATTTACTCTGACCATGTCTAATATTTACGGCCTTATTCATAAAAAAGTCTTATAGAACGTTTTAAGCATACTTTAGTTAACACGCTCTTTAGGCTTATAGAACGTTCGATAAATGTTTGTATTCATAAACGCTCTATAAGCCTTCTATAACTAAAGTGTCACTAATTTGATTTATACGTTCACATTGTTGCCACTATACTGAAGTCGGTCGACTTGTTGCCGAAAATACCAGTAAATCCACAGATGATAAGTGACAAACGCATTGACAGAGTATAACCACAGATAATATTATGTACAAAAATATATTATTGGATCTGGCTTGACATATACCGGCTTGATTTACGTCGTTATTATCACAAAAACACGAATGTTTATTTTATTTTAGTTTATAAACTTACTTAATTTTTAAAAAATAAAGTCAAAAGAAGTAAAACGACAAAGAACTGAAAATTATTTAGACGTGGACAAGTATTACCTTCTTATGTAGAATTTATTATTAATAAACTTGTTAATAACTAAATAAATAGTTAATAAATATCGAACAAAATGTCAATTGTTATATTGTTTTGTTTACTTAACTGAAATTGACACTCTTGATGACAAGCGACTCGACGACGTCATATCAATGCTCATAATAGTATAAGCTATAATCAGCTGTTATATGAATCGGCCATCTTTGGATGTTAAAACACTCTTATAGTAGGGTTCTCGGTTCTATAACTTTATGATAGGTTTATAGAACTGATTGGCACTAAAATGCTGTTATGAATAACGTTTTCTGACAACTGTACTATATCGAGCTTTAAGCGTGCTATAACTTTTTATGAATAAGGCCGTTAAGATTTAGCAAGCCGAGTGAAGTAAACAATTACGTGGTGTTCGGAATAGAAATTAAACATTTAATCAACAAACGAGCAAACCATAATAGCTTTTATATGGATATAGTGTCCGCATCTCACATCGATCAAAGAATGTTACCGTTCATGATGAAAAACAAGCTACGAAAACGCTACTAGGCTACGAAAACTATTCTAATATTACAAGCGATGCTGTCTAAGCCGTTAATAATAATAATAATAATTTCTATGACATTTCGTAACTAGGAGGAAAAACAAACGGTAGTTCGTATTTAGCACGTATAGAGCTTATAAGATTCCTCGGAATAAAGTACGGCGTTAAGTTCCGCCACTCAATGTGTTATTTTTATACCAATTTAGGCGAAGCGGTTTTGACACAAGGTCCTCTACGCATTTCTCCCGTATGCAGAATAAGGCAAGCAACTGAAACTAACTACCAATGATTATTATATTCATTTGACGTGAAATAATTGTTATGTATTAGATCTATCCAAACTCAAAGTGTAGATAAACCATCGGAACGGACGTCAAACTTGGCATGTTCTATTTACGCCAAATCAACTGTCACAAAACAAACACACGAGGAAATAGGGTCAGGAAATTGAAGTGAGAATCGGGAAATGGGTATTTTAGAAATTATACTACTTGTTTCAAAATGGCAGAACTTATTTTATTTTATTTATGTACTACAAGACAAAAGATATTGTAAATTGGTAATCAAAGAAAAAAATGAAATAAAAGGATAAGAATTTAGTATAATGATTATTACGAAATCTTAAGATTTTTTTCTTAAGAAATTTACAGCGTCAAAGTCTTTTTTTTAATAAGAAGAAATTAAATACATCTTATGTAAGTAATTACTATGTTCTCTTCATCTAATGATATAATATTTTATTTAGGTAGGTTTCTTTTAAGAATTATCGTATCGAAATTTATTTTTCTCAACACAAAAGATCTACCGTACCATTTTACTCAATTAACACGTCGTTTTTCTCATAAATCTCAAACCTGCGGGAGCTCCAGGATAAAAAGTTTCCAGAGAGTAGTCCGTACAAAACTTAGGTACTTTGAAATTACAAACAGGCACTCTAATTTCATTTATATGTATGTAGACGCAATGGTTACACTTCATAAGATGTAGATGCAATTATTACACTTAGTTTGTCATCGTTAACAAAAATAACGTATCGTGTCGAGCTTTAGGCATTTTAATATAAAATGATTAACTTTACGCCGGGCGTAATGATGTATAGATAATTAATATTCAACAAGATCATTAATATTAATGACAGGGACTGTATTTAATTCAAAGTTAATAAACTGTTTTGACGTAAACGTTGTTTATAGGACAATTTATAAAGCTTTTGTAGGGCCATAAGTCAATTTGCGATTAACAAATTTATATGAAGACTATATAAGAGTTTGTGTTCAACATTTGTAAAAAATCATAAATCTAGGAATTCTGTAGAAAATTTATTTTGTACAATTTTTAATCAGCTGTCGTAGCACATTGGCATAACAACGTGTCTGTAAATACTATATGTAAATGGAAATTGTGGGAACAATTACTCCTCAGTTTTAGTTATTCACTGGATTAACAAGATTAAGTGCGACGTTGAGTTCCGCCGCTCAACAGCAAATGTCTCGAAAATTGGACGTAAAATCAGAAGTGAAGATAAATACAGAATATAGAGCCAATTTAATATGAATGATATCAGTGTCTATCAAACGTGTAACCTAATTGGCGAGGGTTCTATAGAACGACCCCACCGGGATTACGGATTCATATACCGACGCAAATGCCCTGACCTCTATAAAGTATATTACATAATTTTTTAATAATCTATAGCGTAAATCGTAAATGCTTCTAATTAAAAAAATATGCATTAAATGTTTCAATAAATAAGTGAAAATTGAAACGTCAATGAAATATAATGAATAAATCAAAACATTACTGAAAATCGAAAAATAACGTAAAGTTTATAAAACTTTTCATGAAGCAACATTAGTTTTTTGTTGAAATTTCATGTTAGTACATATTTGTTTGAGGTAAAATATATTTAAACTAAATTTATGGAAGAAAAACTTGTGTATTTGTAACGTTTTGTAGTCTAGTGCACTTCGAAACTTCCGGTTTCCGAACAACACAAAAATATACGCGTGATTGA
Source organism: Dione vanillae (assembly GCA_037178615.1). Classification (NCBI taxonomy): domain Eukaryota; kingdom Metazoa; phylum Arthropoda; class Insecta; order Lepidoptera; family Nymphalidae; genus Dione; species Dione vanillae. The sequence continues at coordinate 26,967 of JAZFAU010000455.1, read as the reverse complement.
TCTAGTAAAATAGTTTGTATAAAATTGAGTAACAATAGCTAAATTTAAGGAGATTATACTTTTAAATATGTTGAAATAAATTGCAGCATCATTACACGCAATATGACCGCTTTAACAAAAAATAAACAAAAAATATTTTTTCCCCTACATTTTCCCCGCTTACCACTAACGAATAAAAATACTTAAAAGCATGTATGCATATTTGACCTCGTTCCAGAAATATCAAAACATATCCATGTTAATACTCTTAAATAACATATCTAAATAAATGTATAGTTTTTTGCAAGAGCATTTCTATATAAGTTATTTTTTTATATTGAATATATAAAATATTCTAGGACGTTATAAAATGTTTTAGAGCGCCAGCTGTGGTCAATATCTCTCAATTACTAGAGGAAGCCGTAGACTGCGTTACTTGGTACAGTCAAAGCAAAAATTGGATCGATTGAAACGGAATGAGTACAAAAACTTCTACCAAGATAAAAGACGTACAGTAAATAATTGTTGCATAACAAATTTACTTTGGCTGCACACATGATACTAGGTAGAGTATTTTTATTATTTCACAAATTATTGTTTTATTTTGTCGAATAAACGTAGAAGTAACAATTTTAAAAATTTTAGTACATTTGTAATGTACATGTAATGTAATGTACATGTTATAATATCCGTCATTTAATTATTAATTTATATATCAACCCTATCACCTTATTTCTTGTATTGTAAGTACTAAACTACTGTGTTTGAAAAACAGCAATAACTTTACGGACGCAAAAGAGCTCCATCGCAAAGAGCTTAAAAGTGGTAATCAAAGTTTTTTTTCGCCAAGAGAGCAATTTTTGACAGGGTAAGCTTTTGAATTTATAGTTAAAATATTGCGCAGCATTTGTTATTAAAAAGTCTGAAATTCTATTTTGTTCGCAATTGTCATGATAAGTAAGAGCGTTGTGATAAGTTTTCAATGTATTTACTACTAAAACGAATGCAGAGAGACTTCAATTTGTAGTTTACATCATAATTAACTATAATTTTTTTTGAGCTTCATGCTTTATCCCTTCACACGCCAGGGTAGGCAGATGAAACTGCAGGAACCATGGAACCTAATGTTAAGACACTCCGATTCTTAATCTCTGTCTTCTCCATCCTGCTTGCCGCCTTTCTCGAGGCATTGCGTGTTGAGTGGTGGAACTCAACCCGAAAAGTCGCGGTTATAAGTAGACGCTACGTCTCTGCGTCACGGCGGTCCTCAATATAAAAATATTAAAAACTAATATAATCCTATTTTAGTAAATTTATGCAACTTCCACAATAACAAGACAGGATAAACACCCAGGCGCAAGACACTCCATTCCTACTGATTAAGATATTTTGCTTGTTGTTTGGTAGAACTTAACTTTGCACTTTCCCTCACAAGATCTAAGAAATAAAAAAAAAACACTCGTAACAAAACTTAGCGCCTTGATTCACGATACTCTTCTCAATTCTTTTAAAATAATTTGATTAAAAAACCCATCAAAGGAAGCCCATATAAATCACTTTCAATATTTAATAATAATATAGTTTATAATAATTTTCATTTCGGTTGATAAATCGACTCGAATTTAAATCAACATTCATTGATCGATCAATGAATGTTGATTTAAATTCATAATCCAGTTAGAAGCTGTTTTGTAGTTAAATTGCTTTAATTACAAAAATATACTGACACATTTCATTTTACATACGTCTTTGACTTTTATTTTTTTTTACCTTTAAAATTCACGTACAGTGATAAGATATACATTAACACATTTAAACAGATATGAAGTATATAGAATTGGCGCGTGGTAGAAGGCGCTTATAGGAGCATATTAAATTTCAAGACGTAGAGAGTGTAACTCAGACAATAATTGATCCAGTACAGAAACTAAATTTGAAGGTCCTTTTAGTCTACACTTGGGTCGCAAGTTCCCATACACTGCTCCAGGCTACTTTTCCACCAACATAATTTAAACTACGCAACTACTTAAACACATCATAATAATTTAATTTATGGTATGCCAAAAAATTATAGAATGCAAAAAAAAATAATAGTAAGAAAGCTTCCTTTTTAGTAGGAGTGAAAGCAATTTAATCGCGTCACGGTCACAAAGAGCTTAAAAGCTCAAAACCCAAAATAACGCTTTCAAATCCAAAAAATATATATAAAATCTTAAGTTTACCCACAATTTAGTAACATAGCATAATGTAAATACTAATAAACAATTTATATCGCAACAACAGAAACTAATATAAGCAGTTCGTTTTAATAAATTGTTCTGTATCAGTCACTTCGTTCTTCGTTAATTGTCAATAAAAGAATGTGGAAACTCAATACACGTAGAACCTAAGCGAGCAAATAACAGTAAATTCATTACACAGAAATGTCGATATTATCATGTCGTGTGGAATTTTATAAGGAGATATTAAAAAGGAGTTTATATTAAATATTACGACATTTATAGAAATTTATAAAAAAATATTGTACTATAATATTTGTATGTATTAAGAAAATATAAGAATTATATATAACTTTATATCATAATTAAAAAAGACAATTCTGCCGCTTAATGTCTTTAATTCCGAAAACGTAGAAAGGAGTGTCTTGCTGTTAATGGTACTAATATTATAAAGTAAAGTAAAATATTGTAAATATATCTGTTCCGGTTTCACGCAAACGCTACTAAACGTTTTTAGTGTAGAAAATTTGCATTAATATAGCTTATAAATTAGAATAGCATATGAGCTTCAATTAATGACAATGTAATACACTTAATTAATAAGTCATTAAGCGTCTAGTTCAAGCGAGTGAAATCACAGAATGTTTCTAATATTATGTGAAACCAAAAAACGAAACATTAATAAGCATATAAATAGATATATACAGGATCAAAAGATAATAACAGTCGTGTGTTTCATCTGTAAGTATGTCCAATTGTTTATGTTACGCGAGGAAAACCTAATTTAATTAGAACAGCGTTAGCATCGCGCAAACCAATACATAGGTGAAAACGAGATGTGAGTGACTGAATGCGCTTGGACTGTGTATGAACACAATATTTATATAGAAATGAAATATTTTTTTTAAATATAATTTTTGATAATGTCCAAATATCACAATATCACTAATTTGATAGAAAAGGAATATTTCAAAACAAACTGTATCCAAAAAATACTTCTTAACCTTCAGAAAGGTTAGAGCTGTCGTGGAATATAATATGAGTCTATGATTTTGGAAATATATAGTAAATAATAAATATCCGAATTATATTAATATATAAATAATAAATATCCAAGTCAAATTTGAAAGAGAAGAATTTGATTGAATTATGAATATCATAATTAGCGCACTCTGCAATAATATAAAATCAATTCAAATGTAAATTGTATGCTTACATATTACAAATGTGAAAGTTTGTGAGTAGTAGTTTTAAATATATGATTACTTCATGTAGCAATATATAAAGTAAGTGTAAAGGCAGAACAATAGGGTAAGTAAAAGAATTAATTAATATTATCAATTTGAAGCGAACGTAAAAAATTTAAAATAAGATATTTTCTTTAATCATTTCAATAGATATTTATAAAATGTAAGCTTATTATATGGAAATAAACACACAAAAGCTTGTAAAAAGCTTTCATTAAATACATACTTTCAAAAGGACAGAGTTTTCAACTGATAATTATTCCCCATCTCTAAAATATTCGACTGGGAATGTAGCTAGATTTACTTGCGATTATACTATTTTAAGATGAACATTGTTTTATACAAGTTCAAAATTTCATGAACATTTCAAAGTGATTTATAAAGTGAGTACGAGAGTAAGTCTAAATTAAGCAAAAGAGAAGTATAACAGCGAAATCTCTCTATAGCTTGCTAAAAGATCTCGGCCTGTCTAGAACTATTACTAATACATTTCTAGAACGTACTTCAAAGGCGCCATTAGCAGAATTATTTCCAATTTGGTTAGGTAGTGGGAGGAGATCGGACAGTGAAGATGAGCGTTAATGCATTTTAAAGGGGCCCCTTTAAACCTACACTTGGGTCGCAAGTCCCAAGCGCTGATTGGAGCTCCTCTTCCTACAACGCGATGGGCCCGGCACCCGCACAGTGAATCCATGGAATGCTAAGCAGTTTCTTCTCTCTAATGAAATGTAAAGATAGAAACTTAAAAATAATAAAACTGTATACTAATTTTATTTATTTTGTTTAACAGGAAAGACAATGCGAGCAAGCAGAAACGAGCGTTCAGAAAACCTGATGATAAGAGGTCACCGACAGTAAGCAAAGAGAGCAGTAACTATAATTTTTTCGCAAGCCTATACTTAAGAAACTCTGTTCTTTGCTTTCCGCTTGATTTCGAAACATGGAAACAATCCCAAGAGGGACTATTTTTATTTCTCGAAATTAAAGGATTAAATGGATGGCATGGATTGAACCCGCCACCCCCGTATTTACATTCGAATTCAGACTCCCAGTACTACGACGACCACTGGAAAAAATTCTATTATAAAGTATTTATTACAAAACTCCTTTACTACTATTGGCCTAGAATTTTATCAAGATATTATTACATTTTATTCGTATTATTGTCAAACTACCACGCTCTGAGCTTCTGGGACTTAAAGTTTGTACTTACTTAGTATTCATGTCAGTGTCACGGTTTGTTACAGATACATTAGGCGAATTGTGTTGAACAACAAAGGAACTCTAATGGAACCAACTATATGAGAATCGATTATATGTGACAATAGCTTATAATGTTGTACAAACATAAGATGGGCTTATCTAATAGACAGGTGTTATATTACAAAAAAAATAAAGTATACATACTTCACTTAAACCTTAACTTATTCCCCCGAGCGAGAATCGAAACCACAACTGTAGTTTATACTATTGGTGGTATGCCGCAACACCGCTACGACACCAGCATAAAATTACTATCCTACTATCTAACGCATTGTCATACAAAATTTCGCTCTGTGCACTCTCCCATTAGGCACGACATATCACACTCCTGTACATCTTTAATATTTGTAAACACATATCCTAAGTATCGTAGTTGTGTTAAATTATTTTCAATTTTCAATTGTCTACTTACAACATAAAGAAATAAGAAATAAATCAATTGAATAGTACAAGGATTGAGAGAAAATCTTATTTATTAGATTTTTTAGGAATTTGACTGATCTGAATCAGGAACCTACGAATATTTGTAGCTATTTTTTAATTGAAATAAACAAAAAAAAAATTAAAGAAATTTAACAAAGTGCAAATTTCACTTATCACCGAACATTACGCTGTGATTAGCTGCATTTAGGATTCAAACCTACGTTAAAATTAATTGAACAGTAACGATCACTTATAAATAGTGAGTAGACGCATTTACTTTTAAAAACCGTTTCAATACTCTCTTTACAGTGCTCCAGATAATGCCTCGTTAACCTTTAAAGCTCCAACGTACCTGAAACAAAATGAACATACCATTACTATTACGTTTGATGGAAAGCTTTCGCTTTGCTTTACAAGCAAAGCTCGAGCACAGTACAATACAAAAAGTGCATTACTTTTTGTACTGTACTGTACGATACGATTTCGAATCGAAATTCGATCGAATTAAATGGCTTAGTTAGCGCTTGTTTCACTATAAACGCGGTATAAATAGAAGTAGTGTAAATTATCTATTGAAGTGTGTTATGCGATTCTTTTATATGTGCCAAATAATGTACATAAACTAATAAATAAATAATTAAGTTACAGAACTTCCTATCGTAAGTCCTTATATATATCAAAATGACTAACACTTACATTCGTGTAGTAAGCTTATTTTATCAACAAGTAAAAGTTACACAGATGTTCCAACAACTTTTAAGTTTAAACTCTGAAGTTTTAACAAGTACTAATTCAACAGTAACATTTGACAAAGAATTTCCTACAAATTTAGAATCAAAGTAGAATTTCTTTACAAAACTGACAAATTTTCCGTCTGAAATGTTCAAAATTTTATGATAATATGGACATCATAAAACAAAATATCTGGAAATATTACTTTATGTTTTCAAGCTCTTTCTGGAGTCCATTTATAATTGGCAGGAAGATAAAAAGGTTTAGAATACATTATGTAACTCGGAATCTTTACGACAAGGTATAACTTGACGTCACATGCGTAGTATAATACAAAATCGCTACACGGTATCTGTCCCTATGTACACTTCTCTTTGAAATTTCTAAATGAATTTTGATGCGGTTTCTCTTAATAGATAGAATGGTTCAAGAGACAGGTTAATATGTATAGCATAGACTATATTTTTAACTTTACGTACACTTAACTTTTTGTTGACTATACGCAAGTTGAGACAAAAAAGCTATGCAAACATTCTGTAGTATATTTAGTGTCAACGTAGTACACGTAGTAGCCGGGGCGGGTCGCTAGTAAAACATAAAACGAAAGTAAAGTAACTCTCTATCTTTTGTGTAGTCTTATTGGAAATGATTTTACGTGCAAGTTTAAATAAATTTTAAAACCAAATAGTGAATGATGTAGTGTATTTGGGAAGTATGTTAAGTAGAGATGACGACGAAATTTAGTGCTATCTGACAGGAACAGTGAAGTCTGACAGGAAAATTAAAGTAGTTGATTTTAAGACAGACGCAGGTTCGATTCCGAGTCGAGGAGAATTAAATGTTTTCTTTTTCTTCTATCTGATATCAAGCCAAACCGTGGCCTTGAGTTGCACCATTTAGCACTCGAATGTCTCGACAGGTGAAAAGCGAGGACCATACTGTCTTCACTTCAGTTTCTCTGCCTACACTGACAGAGACGGTATTCTCTACTACTATGGTTACACATAATACTGATACGTATTCGGTACGCTTGAAGTGACAAACCAACAATTTTCATTAACAATATGAACAGCTTATAGCTAAATTCCTATATTACATCTACGTATATGTATGTGTATATACGAATATATACTACATATATGAGTAGATTGTATCTGGAGCGATTTTAGCAATTTGGTATAAAGGTAATTAAATATCTATGTCTATCAATAAACTTTGTAATGTGTGATGTGATATTGTTAATATTAAACAGCTTCTTACTGTTATTTAATTGGTTAATAATTGATTATAAATAGAAGAACAATAGGTGTGGAAATTTTACGTTTAGTCTTCAATATTTAATAATTGTTTAAATACTTTTTATAAATCAAATGTAAATTACGAATTCAGTAGGATCGAGCAGAAACCTTCCACGTTAAGATTCTGTACTCATTGTCAAAGTAGAGGCATAATGGGGAGTCTACGTGATTTTTACACAACGTCAATCGAAATCTCACACCACCTCTCGACCACCTAACCAATACTCATGGTCTTAGCTTTCCCAAACAATTTCATCTTAAGGTAAAAGCACCAATGGTAGACACTATAAGGATGACACATTATTTAAGAGGTTTAAGAATATTTATTTCTCATAAGAATACAATTCACTTACATGAGAAACTAACACATTACACTTAATACAAAAATAACATAGGTACATTGCACAAAGGAAGTATTTTAAAGTAAATAAAATATTAATTTGAGTAACAAATAAAATGTAGGGTAGGATGTTCGCGTAGTCGATGCATTGTGCGGAATAAGAGCAACTGGAAGTGTCACGTAACTTCGTATTCCATGTTATACTATAATATTTTTTCTTATACTTTTTGTTTTATTTTGTGTTATTCTATATAGGTCCTTTGATTTTCATTATTCTTTTTGTGTATTTTTTACTTTTATTTATTTTATTAATTTATTGTTGTTACATTTTACAATTTTTTGACATGATTTTTTAGTAATTTTTTGAAAATTAGTGTTGATTTTACTTCTTTAATATCTTTTGGCAATTTATTGTACAAATAAGCACCTTCAAACAAAATAGTTTTTTTGCCGTAGTTAGATCGCGGCTTGTAAAGTTTTATATCGTTTGCATTTCTTAGTCTCATTCTTTGCATATTTTGTTTTTTCGTAAATGTAATATTTGAGTGCATATCTTTGCTTAGAATTTTTCGTATAAGAAGGCAGCTATAGTATATGTAGGTTTGATTAATATTTAAAAGCCCAGATTCAGCATATATTTTTTTAGTTGAGGCAAGGAAATCATATTTGAACAGTATTTTTACTAATTTATTTTGTGCTATTTGTATAGTTTCCAAATTGCTTTTAGCAGCTGAACCCCAAATCTCGATCAAGTAATCAATATGCGGCTTGATGAGGGTATTATAAGTAATATAAACAACTTTGCGCGGCAAACAACGAACAATGTTTCTCATTACACCCATTAGAGATGTAAGTTTTGACTTAATTTTTTGTATATGAGGTTTCCATGTCATTCTGCTATCTAGAATCAGTCCTAAATATTTTTCCTCTTCTACTTGGGTTAATTTTTCGTTATTAATAGTTAGTCGTGTTTTATGGGATACCTTTTTATTTTTTGCTGCAAATACTATATAATTTGATTTGGATGCGTTCACTGTAAGCAGGTTGGATTGAAACCAAATATTTAATCGCTGTAGATCCTCTTGAGCATCGTTCATTATGCTTTCTAGATCATTTCCATAATAGAAAAGACTAGTATCATCGGCGTATAATGATATGTCGCCATGTAAATTAAGTGTATGTATGCTGTTAATGTAAATAAGAAAAAGCAATGGACCCAAAATAGATCCTTGTGGGACTCCATAAACAATATTTTGAGGTTTACTTTGGGTATCTTTGACTTTGACTATCTGAGTTCTGTTAGTGAGATAGGATTCTAGCATCTTTAAGGCACGGTCTGAAATTCCTATACTTATTAGTTTTTCTAACAGTAAATGGTGACTCACGGTATCAAACGCCTTCTTTAAGTCTATAAAGACACCCAAGGCTATCTGTTTCTTATCAATACTTATTTTAATTTTCGTCACAACGTCTAAGGTTGCCGAGAGAATATTACTTTTTGGCCGAAATCCATATTGCTTCTTGTAAAAGAAATTTTGTTTGCTTAAAAAAGATTCAAGGCGAGTATATATGATTTTTTCAAAGACTTTCGACATGACGGGTAGAACCGATATTGGTCGATAGTTCCCTGGGTCCGTTCTACTACCAGACTTGTATACAGGTGTAACTCTGGCAATTTTCAGGCAGTCTGGGAAGGTTCCTTCTTCCAAACATTTATTTATACAGCGTGTAAGCTCATCTAAAATTAAATATTTTATGGATTTAATGGATTTAACGCTTATTTGATCACAGCCAGTGCTGACATTACTGTTTAAGTGTTCGATGATTCTAGCGATTTCTGCTTTGCTGGTTGGCTCAAACCGATAAAGACGACCCAGTTGCATGTGATTCCATTCTGAGGTTGGAATTGGAGTAGTACGTTCTGGGTATTTGATTAGCTAAGTTTGAACCAATATTACAAAAGAAGGTGTTAAAATATTCGCAGATGTCTCTTTCGCCTGTTATAATGCCCTGGTCTGTAATTTGTTAATTAAAACCGTTGATTTCAGTTTGTTTGCTGAAAGGTTGTTTAAGAGTTCCCACATCTTTCTAGGATTTTTTGAGCAAGATGTAAATGATTTTATATAATAAGTACTTTTATAATTCTGTATTTTGGCCATTACCTCATTTCTCTTCTTAATAAATAGTTGTTCTTTATTTTTATCACTTGGGTTTACTTTATGGTGTCTCCATAGCATATTTCTTTCGTCAATTTCTTTAATAATAGTCTTATTTATCCAATCTTGTCTTGGTGGATTTAGAATTTTTATTTTATTAATGGTACTATCGTTTATATTATTGTGTAGTTTCTCTTGAAATATAGTATATAAATTAAAGTTGTTACTAGTAGAGTTCTCTAAGTAATTTTTATATAGTTTGTTATAGTCTATAGCTTTATATATTTTTTTGTTTGGCCGAGATGATGTAAATTTTGTCACTTCAAGATAAATTTGTTTGTGATCAGACATCGATGAGTTGATAATAGAGAAATGAAATTTATTTTCTTTGAGATTTGAGGCTACATGGTCAATAATTGTTTTTGTGTCTAGGATTTCACGAGTGCAATAGTCTTTATGAATGTAGTTTATAAAGTTATACCCTGCTTCACAAACGGTGTCCTTGTATATAGATGGATACCGATCCGAACTTAGTAGGTTTAGATTAAAGTCTCCGAAAATGATTGCTCTTTTTCTTTGATTTAAGTACATTGTATAGGTGTCCATAAACGTATTGAAATTTGTGCTACCAGGTTTTCTGTATATCGCAGCAATGTCTAGAGAGAAGTTTACTAAGTGTATCCATAGGAAATGGTTATCATTTAAACATTCTGCGTCTAATAAACAATGTTTTAGTTTGTTATGGCAAAATATTGAAACACCACCGCCTCTACTAGATTTTCTAAGACTGAAATAATGCGTATAACCTGGAATTTGATAACGCATAGCTTCTTCTGCACTTTTTAGCCATGTTTCTGTTAAAATAACTATATCAAGACCATCGTTAAGAGAACGAATGATACTTTTTAATTCATCAAATTTCCCTTGTTTTACTATGCTTCGAATATTGCCATATAAACATTTTAATGACTTTTTCATTTTTTTTAGATTTTCATAATTATCGACTAGTTCGTACGTATCAATATCGGTTACAAATACATTTTTGTTTGAATGAGTGCATGAAGTAATCAGTTTTTTGAAGTTACTTTTATTATTTTTGGTATATTTTTGACAAATTTTATTCTGAGATTATTTTCTCCTGCATCCGTTCGTCTTTTTAATTCCTCTTTGAGCTGTTTTAAGTATACTTGCTGTTGTGGTGTTTGATCCGAGTAAATAGATATAGTATTGCTATCAATTTTATGTTTATTACGCAGTATAAGCTTAGGTGTTTTATTTGTAGCGAAACAGACTTTTATAGCCCGGTGTTTATTTGTTTGAAATTTACCAAGGCGAAATATTTTTTCTGGGGTAGGACAATTTTCGTCGATTGATCTTAATATTTTCACTACTTGGCTTGAATCTGTGCTTATGCGAATTTAAACAAAAATATTTTTTATTGAAAGAGAAATACAAAAGAAACTAAAAATTTAATTGCACCTTGGTTTATACAAAAGTATATTTTAAACTAAAAACCCAACAAATCAACGTAAATTAAAACAAAAATTCCATTTTTATTAATTAAGTTAAATGACCCTAAAGATGACACATTCAAAAATCAAAACACCAATAGTGGACACTTATTTGTACCAATAGTCGACATGCAAGCCTGAATATAATAATCATCAAATATATATTAAAATAAGCTTAAAACGACATAACTGAATATTATTATTTTTTTTTATTAGCATTAACTGCAATCCTTGACTAAGTAGTATCAAAAGTTTTATAAAAATAAAATTTTAGTCATGTTCCAGTTCCTTTGATTTTGAACTTCTGGCCTTTTATAGGTGGCATCTTGAAAAATCCAACCATCAAAATACATACTCCAAAAGTTGACACCCTGTTTACTATTGGAGTGTTTTAATATTGTCACAATTTTAACAGTAGGTACTTATATTGTTGAAAATAGTGTTGATAATTGCATAAACATACGCTTAGGAATAGGTTTCGTTACTGCACCAAAAGTAGACCTGCATGTCATCTTTAGGGTAATCTGACTATTTTCGGAACCAATAGTAGACACACATGATTTTTTAGAAAAATAATATCTGAACAAGTAATGAATTGTTCTAATCTTTAGAATATATAAATATCAATACAAAATATAACAAATAACAGAACAATATCTTTATAAAATTAATTAAAATCACTTGTACCGCTGCGGCGTCCTTAGCTAAACTCACAAGAAATGGCTAAAGACGTGTGACTTCGTCACATTGCTCGCAAAAATTGATGCTATTTTACCTTTTTAAGCAAAAGACCGTTGTTATGACTGTGTTATTTGATTAACAGGTGAAGCAGCTATTTTCTGGTACTAATAATTCTGACATGCAAGTAAAAATATTCTTAATATTGAACTTAATTGTTGAAAGTGTCATCTTTTGGTACACTGTCCACCATTAGTGCTTTTACCTTAATTGACTTTGCGTATCCACCTAAGATATCGCGGATATCATCACAACAGGAGTCATCTTATTTTCATTCCTTTTGTCATATCTAAGTTTCGCTGCCGTATAACAAAGTCAGCACCAGCATTACATATTGTAGACCCAAACCTGTAGCTATGCTGATGTTTCACCGTTTTAACAATGCACCTAAGGCGCTATAATTCTGCTATCGGCAGCGATACTTCTTTTCACTACCCTTTTTAATAAAAAGATATTACACCGTTACAAAAACCGTACCTTTACCGTACCGTTTACAAAAATCTAGCATCCACCTCCTTTCCATTACTCACATACGGGCATTTTAAATTTTAGTATATAAGTTTAGTTTAAAGCTTAATTTGTATATTAACAACCAAAATAAATAATGAAAACAACTATGTATATATGCTACATTTATTTCTTTTTATTATTTTTTTTTAACTTCACGTTTTATCCCGCACATGGCAGGGTAGGCAGAGGAAACTGCAGGAACCATACGAACCTAGTGTTAAGACACTCCGTTGCTTAGTCTCTGCTTTCTCCGTCCCTGCTTTCCGCCGTTTTCGAGGCATTGCGTGTTGAGTGGCGGAACTCAACGCCGCACTTTGCCTTGTTTCCAGAGCGAAGAAAATGGAAATAGAAAAATCCATCTTCCCCGAGTGAGAATCGAACCCACAAACCGTCGTGTTTACAGGCAGATGCTACGCCTCTGCGCCACGACGGTCCTTACACATTTATAATTTGTACAAATCTTTATATCAATATTTCTAAAGCATTATATTATGTGTGTTATTTCGAGGTTAAAAGCTTTCTTTCAATGGTAAAAGCTTACTAAAACATGTTTGGTTAGGGGCCATGTATACCGAATGAAAGGTCGGAGTAAAGCTGGATTACACCAAGTCGTAAAGACAAAGCCTATCTCAGGTCAATAATAATTATTTATACATATGTATATAATTTGTTAATAAACCGTCGTGGCGCAGAGGCGTAGCGTCTACCTGTAAATGCGACGGCTTGTAGGTTCGATTCACACTCGGGGATGATGAATTTTTAAATTCCATTTTCTTCGCTCTGTAAATTAGGCATATATATATATATATATATATATATATATATATATATATATATATATATATATATATATATATATATATATATATATATATATATATATATATATATATATATATATATATATATATATATATATATATATATATATATATATATATATATATATATATATATATATTATATATATATATATATATATATATATATATATATATATATATATATATATATATATATATATATATATATATATATATATATATATATATATATATATATATATATATATATATATATATATATATATATATATATATATATATATATATTTTCAGAGCGAAGAAAATGGAATTTAAAAATTCATCATCCCCGAGTGTGAATCGAACCTACAAGTATATATGTATATATTTCTAATTATCGTGCGTGGCAGAGATGACTTGCAGCCTAGTTCATAATTTTCATTTTAAGCAATAAAAAAAACCTTATTTTCTTAAATATTATGAACGTGTTACCAATATATTTAAAATACGCTACTACGCTTGCAGCCAGACAATTAACATCTAGCTGTAAGCATGGTACGTTGTAGGTTTTCTGGCAAACTGAAGTGCAATGTTGAGTTCCGACATTCAACATCTCTTGACATTTTTTTCTATATCTGGATAAAACGCGAAGCTGTAAGAAATGAATATAACAAATATAGGACGTTACCTGAAAGAAACTCTGTTTGCTAGTCAACGTTCATTGTTGTCATATCATATTTTAACTAAATTAAAAATACTTCTTTCTTCACCATGATAATTACGAATAAAATTGAAATAAAATAAATAAATATGATAATTATATTATATATTTATTTTTTTAATTCAATTTTACATAATTGAGGAAGAAATAAATGTTCCAGACAACGAGAAATAAAAGTGTGTATTATAGCAAATATTTCTGTGAAAAAGATACAAATTATCTACAGCTTATCCTTCACAGTGTCATTTAAAGAAAACGTTGTATTCGTATTTCAAAGAAAACCTAAGCTTACACGTTCTTCGACTTAAACATGACCGCATCGGCCTCGATGTCTCAATAAAATATATCCACGTGGAGAATACATTGTACAACGTTTTAATAAAATATATATATATATATATATATATATATAATTTGTATAAGCATACTCAGAGAGCTCAATTAGCGTTTAACTTGAAATTAACATGCTTGATATAGGTTTAATGTCAGATAAGCGTCTGTTTCTTGTTACATCTGTAAACTGTTTTAATTTCACTCTCTCTGATTTTATTTTAAAAAAATATTTACAACATATTATTCAATGTATATGAGTGATAAATAAAACAACAACAGTGAAAACATTAATATACATATATTGTCTTTTGTATTTGATGTCTCTAAGTGCATAATATAACACTCACCTGCTGGCTCTTCAAATTTTCAAGACTCACAATAACAGTGACAACTAAGAAAATAAAATGGCTAGAGTAGAAGATATTATAGAAGTCCACAAAAGCATTGCTGTAGCCCTTGGGAACAGAATGGCCGATTTTGAGAAGCAATTGTACAGCACTGGTTCTAACGAAACTAGCAAGGTTAGTGTAGATAAACTTGTCGTTGAGTTTAGGGAGTTCAAGGCTTCTGTCTGGAGCATATTAGATCTCCTCAAATTGTTAATCAACAATTTATCTACTCAAATTGATGAAGTGGACAACTCAAGCAGGAGAAATGCTCTTCTTTTTGGTGGCATTGAGGAGACTGAAGGTGAAAATTTAGTCTCTAAAATATTAGGCACTGCTCAAATTTTGATGGGAGTGTCTGACATCAGTGCTTCAGCCATACAGTCCTGCCATCGGCTAGGTATTAAAACAGCTAACCGTAACCGTCCCATACTAGTGCGCTTCAATGACCTTAAGTTGAGAAGTGCTCTTTGGGGTAATAAGAAGAAACTTAAATCTTCTCAAGTGGTGTTAAGCGAGTTTCTCACTAAACATCGCCAATCCATCTTCACTAAAGCGCGTAAATCTTTTGGTGTCAAAAACACTTGGACATACCATGGCAATGTTTATGTCAAGCTTCCAAACAACGAGCGCAAACGAATTCTTACTATCACAGAGCTAGAGGAGTGTTTAAAACTCATTCCTAATACTGAATCAACGGTCTCCCCAGTGGAAAAATTATCTAGCGCTGAGATTCCAAAAGTAAGTCCTGTGGCCAGTGGTACTCTCGTCAGGAAGCCTCTTACTCGGCGGAATATCTTGAAAAAGCCTTAATTTCGTTCCTTTATCATTGTTATTTTTTTTTTACACTTGTTTTCTTTGTGTCGTACTTAATATGTTATTTTTCATCAATTTGTAAACAATTTTATCACTTATTTTTCCCGATATCTGTAACTCTTATTCTTATTTTTTATTTATATATTTTCTCTATTCTGCAGTTTCCTTATTTTATGATATTTTTATTTATTTGTACTTTTAAATAAATATTATTGAGATGCTCACAGTAGCTAATTAAATTGATGATTTAATGTTTACATCCTGTCAATGTCAACTGTCATTTTAAAATTTGATATCTCTGACATGGACAGTAGTATTTTATACTTGCGTTGATTTGTAACTATATTTTTTTTTTTAATTTTTGTTGTACCAGTATTTTGTAATATGAGTAATAGTTGTAGTATATTTAATTGTTCTACATATAATACTGTATTGTTTAAAAAAGAAAAAAAAAAATAGTAATGAAAATAAATAATTCTTTTAAGTAGTGCTAGTTAATGGTATTGTGCTAGTAAATGTAGTCTTAGTAGTTTTAATTTTGGTTTGTTAATTTTGTAACTACATTTTGTTTCTTTTTTTTATTTGGTAATTTGAGCCATCAGGTATGTGTGAAATCTTTGTTTTTTTTTTATTTTTATTTATATATTTTTTTTTAATTATTTCTTTATCTTTATTTTAGTATTTTAATTAGTATTTACATTTAAAGTTTATTTTATTCGTATTTTATTTCTTATATTTATATATACATATTTATATTATTGCATTATGGAATCAAGCTTTGAGTCCTTTTATTCTGTTTTGAGCCCCGATGACGACAAACAGAGCTCTTTTAGCAGTTTAGATGAAACTTGTTTACCACTCGATAAAGCCTTACTGAACGAATTTGAACCGCTTTGCAAGACCTTTAACCTCTGCCATATTAATGCCCAAAGTATTCCTCGCCATTTCTCCGATTTTTATACCACCTTTAATCAAAATAACATTCATGCTGTTCTTATTTCCGAATCTTGGCTAAAACCGTCCTTACAATCCACTTGTTTTTCTGTTCCGAATTACATAATAATAAGAAATGATCGCCTAGGAAGACCTGGAGGTGGTGTTGCCATATACCTAAAAAGTCACATTTCTTATAAAACGATTTGTCAATCTGTCTCCTCGCTGGATTCGTGTATTGAATACCTTTTTGTTGAAATAGACTTAGGAGTAAAGTTGGCACTTGGAGTTGTTTACTGCCCGCCTAACAAGAACTATTTTAATAATCTAGAAATTGTCATTGAAGACCTAGCTGCTAGTTACACGCATATTATTATTATGGGTGACTTTAACACATGTATGTTGCGAGACGATTCCAGAACGAGAAAACTTAAATCCATGTTGCTCTCCCTAAATTTACATGTGTTGCCCTTGAATCCTACCCACCATATCAATAACTCCGAAACTTTTTTAGACTTAATAATAACTTCTAGTCCTAATCATGTTCGTAGTTTTGGTCAATTTCCTGCCCCTGGTTTTTCTTTTCATGATCTAATTTTTGCAACTTTCAGATTTAAATTTCCCAAACCTAAACCAAAATCTCTCTTAATTAGAAGCTTTCACAACATAGATATTGAGATGCTCAATAAGGATGCGTCTGAGATTGACTGGTCGTGGGTAGAGATGTTTGTAACAATTTATGAGAAAGTTAACTTTTTAAATAGTAATATTCTTAAATTGTATGATAAGCACGCTCCCCTCAAACTTGTTAAAATGAAAAATCATTCCACGCTATGGTTTAATGACGATTTTCGTAAAGCTAAAGCTAAGAGAGACAGGGCTTTTATAAAATACAAAAAAGATCGTAATGAGCTCAACTGGTCAGCGTATAAGTCTGCAAGAAATCGATGTAATCAGATGTGTAGAAAATTAAAACGCCAGTTTTTCCATAACAAAATACGTGATTCTTCCCCTGAGGCGACTTTAAAATTTTTAAAGTCCCTTGGTGTTGGTAAACTTTCAGCATGTCCTATAGATTCTAATTTTAATTTAAACGATCTTAATAAACATTTTTCTTCATCTCTTTCCCTTGACTCTCGTATCAAAATATGTACGCTTTCTGAGATTCATAGTTTGCCGGAACTCGATTCCCCAGCCTTTAGCTTCTCATCTATTACCGATGATGACACTAAGAAAACTATTCTAGCTACCTCTACAAAAGCAGTAGGGTCAGATGATATAAGCCGCATTATGATTACCTTAATTCTTGATATCCTACTTCCTGTAATTACTCACATCATAAATTTTTCCCTATCCTCTAGTCAGTTCCCGGAGATATGGCGTAAGGCATTTATTCTCCCACTACCCAAAATATCAAATCCTTCGCTATCTTCTCATTTTCGTCCTATTTCAATCCTGCCTTTCCTCTCCAAAATTCTTGAGTCAACCGTGTACCAACAAATTTCCAAACACTTTCTAAAATGTGGCCTGTTTAATCCTCTGCAGTCCGGATTTAGAATCGGACATAGCACTACTACTGCTCTACTGAGGGTCACTGAAGACATTAGATCAGCAATGGAAAGCACGCATCTAACTGTGCTTATATTAATTGACTTTAGTAATGCATTCAATGCTGTAGATCACGACTTACTTATTGCTCTTTTGTCTAAAGCTAATGTCTCCAGTTGCGCTTTAGAATGGTTTTCTTCCTATCTTCAGGGACGCCAGCAGTCTGTTCGCGTAGGTCAGACCAATTCTGACTGGCATGATGTGGCAGCTGGCGTGCCTCAAGGCGGTATATTATCTCCACTGCTCTTTTCTGTTTTTATAAACTCTATTACTTCCTCCTTAACCTCTCGCTACCATCTTTACGCTGATGACTTGCAGATCTATGAACATGCCAGAGCGGAAAATATTGCTGATGCCATACAAACCTTAAATGTCAACTTACAACAAATATCTATTTGGTCTTCAAACTATGGGATCGAGGTAAATGCTAATAAATGCCAAGCTATAATTATTGGCAGCTCGCGACAACTGGCCAAACTTAAACTCACTAATTTACCTAGCTTAAAATATAATGGCAAAGTCATTCATTATTCCAGTACTGTTAAAGACTTGGGTATAATTTTGGATACAAACTTATCTTGGCGGGACTATGTTAGTGATATTTCTCGCAAAATATATTCCTCCTTGCATTCTATGATGCGACTTAAAAATTTCTTACCTGTAAACACCAAAAAACAGTTAGTTAGAACATTGCTGCTTCCAGTGATAGATTATGGTGATGTTTGCTGCCTGGATATGAATAATGAACTCATGAACAAGCTCGAACGGATTTTTAACACATGCATTCGTTTTATTTATAACCTCCGCAAGTATGATCATATATCTTGTTATAGGAGGCAGCTTGGTTGGCTTTCTTTGGGTGATCGCAGAAAATCAAGAGTCCTTTGTTTAGTTTATTCCACCCTTTTCGACCCTAATTCTCCGACTTATCTATCATCTGATTTCTCTTTCCTCTCCTCTTTACATGACAGGTCCTTACGATCCCAAGCGAATCTCATGCTCTCTACGCCTAGCCACACCTTTGGCTTCATGGCTAACTCATTTGCTGTCGTAGGAGTTCGACTTTGGAATGACTTGCCGGAGACCATCCGTAGGGCTCCCTCTCGTGAAGTATTCAAACGTCGGGTGAAACAATTATTTACCAAACAAAGCAATTTTATATGTTAATTTAGTTTATCGCTTGAGTTTATATATTAATTATTTGTATATTTTTAAATATATGTTTTATTCTTTTGTATTTTAGTACGTATTGTAGTCGTTAAACGTAATGTATTATATTATGTTTTATTTATTTTCTTTTTATATGTTTATGTTTATAAGGTTTAAAATAATTTGTTTGTGTGTAGTATATCATGTTTATATTTATTTATGCATGTATATAGATATGTATATAGGTATGTATCTAAGCATATATGTATATTTTTTTTTTTTATTTAGTTTTTACACTCATGTGTCTTCGAAAGTGTTTTTTATTGCTATTATTTCTTTTTTTTTTAATTTTATGTTGTCAATTTTTTTTTGTACACCTCCACATTTATTTCTCACATACCCAGGTTGGCTGGTAGAAAATGCTTTTTAGCATTAAGCCCGCCTGTTGTGCATTTAACTTTGTTTTTATGTACAATAAAGAATAAATAAATAAATAAATAAATGTAATATCTTTTATCGGCTCCAAATAAGTCGAAACATGTTGCCGTCCAAAAGAGCAAAGATGAAATGATACTAGCCAAGTTAGCAACATTATAGACGGGTTTTCGAGATGTATGTATTATTATTACTGTTGGTTTGAAACTCTAATATCAAAAAGTACTTCAAATTGAATATGTTGGATGTTCCATCCGTCGATAAAGCCTTGATCAAGTTATTCACTTCAATTGAACATTGAACTTTACGAGCGTCAAAGTTACCTCGGGCAGTCAGAGTATGTCATATGGTGTACAACATTTCGTTATTTATTTGACTATATGAGTTTAGTTGCCAACAGTCAACAGGTATTGTAACGTCGCAATCAAAAACAGAGATAATGACCGATAGAAGACAAATTTCTCATATGGTTTAATACATATAAAATTATTTTTATTACTTTACTTTGAAACGATTTTACAGGCTACGTCAAAGTACTTAAAATACAAAATAAAGTATAATTCAGGTATAAATATAACATTTCTGTATATATATAAAGGGATTTATGGTCTTCTTTTACTCCAGAGCAAAGCGTGCTCGAAGGCCTTTGCTCGTGAAAGAGCAAAGAAACGTCATTGAATGTCGTTAATGTTGTTCAATATTGTGTCGTCACGTTTTTTAAGCTGAACTTTCTAAATGTTTTGGTAGTGTTATTTAAATTTGACAAAACAATTGCTCACAGAAAAGTTAACGATATTTAAGATTTAGTAAGTCGAATGAAGGAAACAATTACATTAGGTTCAGAATAGAAATTAAATATTTATTCAACTAGCGAGCAAGCCATATTTGCTTATATCAATAATATTATCATAGTGCATCATTCTTCTTTCAATAAATATGAGTTTCGTAGTTGTTTAAAATAAAATGTTTGATAAACAGGTCTAAAAATGATAGCGTTTAAAATGATAAAGTTAATACACTTAATTATATAAAACCCTTGTGAAGCTACGAAAGGGCTACGAAGCTACGAAAACTATTCTAATGTTATAAATTAGGCGAATCCGGTATATAAAATAGAAAAAAGTACAAAGGTACTTTAATAGAATAAAATTTGTTCTTTTTCTTGTAGCTTCACGCTTTATCCCGCATATTTCACGGTAAGTATAGGGAACTGCAGGAACCATATGAACCTAAAGTTAAGACACTCTTTTGCTTAGTCCCTGTTTTCTCCGTCCCCGCTTTCCGCCTTTATCTAGGCATTGCGTGTCGAGTAGTGGAATTCAACGCCGCGCTTTACTTAGTTTCCACAGCGAAGAAGAAAATGGAAATAGAAAAATCCATCTTCCCCGAGAGGCAATCAAACAAACCCTCAAACCGTCGCGTTTACAGATAGACGCTTAAACCTCTGCGTCACGTCTGTCCTCAAATTTGTTCTTAATAATAATAAATACATAAATTTCTCACAATCACGCCCATAATCAAGTTAATACGTTGACAAGATAACACCATTAACAAGACATCACGGTCAAACGGGATACAATCTCGAGATGTTTACTCAGCGCAGTGAAGTAAGTAAATCGATTACACCCAATATCTGCTCACTTGCCACTACATTAGGCCTGATAGAGACTTGGACGTGTCCAGTTTTTCTTATTTATGAGCTTTGTCATGAAGATTGACATCTCATAGTCATATGATAATGAATGAAAATGAAATAAAAAGATACGACTTCCAACAACGATTTCTTAACCATTAATATTTTTTCTTACGAAATCTACAGCCTTAACAGATTTTTGTTTAATAAGAAGTAATTAATTATATCTTATGTAAGTAATTACTTTGTTCTTTTCATCTAATGACCTAATATTCGATTTAGGTAGGTTTCTTATGAGAATTATCGCACATTTTATTTACACTTACGATATTTATTTTTGTCTACACAAAACATCCACAGTACTGGCATAATTAATAGACGGTTTTTCCCGCATAAATCTCATACCTCCGGGAACTTTCAGGTAAAAAGTGTTCAGAGTGTAGCTTAGCGAGGGCTGTATAAAATGTTTTTATATATATACTACACTTCATTTGTAACCGTTAACAAAGGTAACGAGCTTTCCTCCAGGCGCAATGATATATAGATAATTAATATTCAACAAGATCATTAATATTAATGACAGGAACTGTATTTAATTCAAAGTTAATAAACTGTTTTGACGTAAACGGTTGTTTATAGGACAATTTGCGAGCGACAATTTATAAAGCTTTTGTAGAGTCATAAGTTCTGTTGCGTATTAATAAATTTATTTGAGAAGAAAACTGCTTAGCATTCTATGGATTCACCGTGCGGGTGCCGGGCCCATCGCGTTGTAGGAAGAGGAGCTCCGATCAGCGCTTGGGACTTGCGACCCAAGTGTAGGTTTAAAGGGGCCCCTTTAAAATGCATTAACGCTCACCTTCACTGTCCGAGCTGCTCCCACTACCTAACCAAATTCTAAACGATTCTACCAAAGCCGCCTTTGAAGTGCGTTTAGCAAGTTGTGTCTATTTTACTATATGTGTAAAATTCGAGAATTATAACAACTATAACCAATTTTTCACTTAATTAATAAATTGACTATCTCACAAGTGGCTTTAAAGTTATATAGATATATAATACTTTTTTCATTATTATAACATTTTCTTAATATATTCATTGATTGGATCTAGATGTATCGCGATGCAGTGTGTTAGAATCTTACTGTAAACGTGTTACACTGGTCATAGATTCTATACCCTTCACCACAGAGGAAGAAATTATTTAGATTACTATGCGCTAGTAGGCAAATGTTGTTCCGTCATCCAACACACGAAGTATTTTCGGACGAAAAGTTTCAAAAAGGTGGTTTATACTACGAAACGAAACTCGTAATTTATAAGTGTATAATGCATTATGAAGGCGAGACTAAAAGTAATATTCTGAGATATCCAATTATTTAGTGCCGACTAACTGCCGACTTTCACGTTTATATATTCATTTTAAATATAAAAATTATATACTTACAAAATGTCACATTTTCGGTATTTATATCTAGATGGCACAGTAATTGTACCAATTCTCAAGAGACAATGTCAAAAAATGTAAATTTTCTACAATTATTGGACAAAATTTCAAGAACCTTATTTTTAGAGTATTTACTGAAATTCGTTGAATTATAGATAAATCTGAATATTTGCTAGACAAAGAAATCAGTTTATCAGAACAAATAATCTTTTTTACAGTAAAATGCCGACGGAACGTGCAAAGCTAAACGGATGTTACAGTCGCCTCCGATATACGTACACGCCGCGCGGGCCTGCTTTTTATTGCACTCTTGGGAATCTACAGATATTTTATCACCCCGACACGAGTTTTATGATTCTTTGAAGGTTATTCCAATTTATTAAGATATCACCACTTAATTTTTGAAATTTCGGGTCAAGAAAACGAAATATTTTATATTTTTGACTCGAATATTTAAAACTGTAATATTTTTTAGTCAGCTGTCGTAGCATATTGGCTTTACATCTTCTGTCTGTAAATACTGGGTGTTACAGGTAATTGTAGGCACGATTCCTACCTAGTTTTTGTCCTTTACTCTGGTAACAGGACTAAGCGTTTAGTTCCGCCACTCTATAAGCAAAATGAGGTGTGTCGAAGTACCTTGATTTCACGATAAATACAGAATATACAGCCAATTTAATATGGATAATGTCAATGTCTATCAAATGTGTAACCTAATTGGCGAGGGTTCTATAGAACGACCCCACCGGGATTACGGATTCATATACCGACGCAAATGCCCTGACCTCTATAAAGTATATTACATAAACTTTTAATAATTCACAGCGTAAATCGTAAATGTTTCTAATTAAAAAAATATGCATTAAATGTTTCAATAAATAAGTAAAAATTGAAATGTAAATGAAATACAATGAATAAATCAAAAATTACTGAAAAACAATAAATCGAGCAAAATTTATTAAACTTTTCATGAAGCAACATTAGTTTTTAAAATTGTTGAAATTTCGTGTTACTACATATTTTTGTTAGGTAAAATATATTTAAAGTAATTTTATGTAAGAAAAACATATGTATTTGTAAACGCAACTTTTTAGAAAGCGAGTATAAATTTTCAACATCATAAGTTTTATATGTTTATAGTTTTTATATTAGTATTTGCTTTGTAAAATCAAGCTTTACTGTCAATAACTTTTTACTTTTAATAAAATAATGGAACAGTTTTGATTTTAAAAATGATTTTCTTCTAACACATTTATTACTAACGTATATTTTTTACGCTATTTTTTGTATTTTACTGCTATTCAAAACTTCCGATTTCAACACAAAACACAAAGATATACGCGATTGATTTAATAAAATAAAAAAAAACTTTGTGTGAAACAATGTGATAATAGCTAAATTCAAAGAGATTATACTTTTTAATCTGTTGAGATAAATTGTAGCATTATGAAAAGAGGCAATTAACACGCAATATGACCGCCTTAACAAAATATAAACAACTAAGTGATTTTTCCCCGACATTTTTCCCGCTTACCACTAACGAATATAAAGCTACTTAAAAGCTTGTATGCATATTTGACCTCGTTCCAGAAAAACATGAAATGAAAACATATCCATGTTAATACTCTTACGTAACCCATCTAATTAAAATATATATTATTAGTAAGAACCTTTCTAAATAAATTATTTTTTTATATTAAATTTATAAAACGTTTTAGGAAGTCGTGTTTATTAGAGCGCCAGCTGTAGTCAATATCTCTCAATTACTAGAGGAAGCCGTAGACTGCGTTACTTGGCACAATCAAAGCAAAAACTGGACCGATTCAAAAGAATTGAGTATAAAGATTTCAGCCAAAATAAAATGCATACAATAAATAACTGTTGCATAACAAATTTACTTTGGCTGCACACATGATGCGTTCAGAATGCAACATTTTTGGACGTAGAGTATTGTGGCCAAAATCTACTACACATATGTGATTACATCAGATATTCTCTTTCAATCTCTTCATATATTTAAGACATTCGAATAATTATTTTATTTCCTTAATAATTTGTATATATTTTAATTACTTCACAAAATATTGCTTTTTGTGTAATAAGCGTAGAAGTAAGCAATTTTTAAAATTTTACTATATATTTAATGTCTGTCATTTAATGAATAATACTTCAAATCTTTTACCCTATTTCTTGTATTGTAGTTTAACTATTGTGTATGAAAAAACAAATTACTTTACGGACGCAAAAGGGCTGCATCGTAAAAGACTTGAAAGTAATAGCCGAAGATTTTTTCGCTATGAAAGCAATTTTTAAAACAAAGTGCCTGTCAGGGTAAGCTTTTGAATTTGAAGTTAAAATATTACGTAGCATTTATTCAGCATCTGAAATTCAGCAATGAAAATAATTCCGGACCGTCGTGGCGCAGAGGCGCAACGTCTGCCTGTAACGCGGCTAACGCGACGGTTTCTGGGTTCGATCCCCAGTCGGGGAAGATGGATTTTTCTATTTCCATTTTCTTCGCTCTGGCAACTAAGGCAAAGCGCGGCGTTCAATTCCGCCACTCAACACGCAATGCCTCGAAGACGGCGGAAAGCGGGGACGAAGTAAGCAGGGACTAAGTAACGGAGTGTCTTAACACTAGGTTCGTATGGTTCCTGCAGTTCCCTCTGCCTACCCTGCCTTGTGCGGGATAAAGCGTGAAGCTGAAAAAAAAAAAATTTCAAATAATGAATAAAGAATTTACGTATTTAATTTTATTATCGTAGTAATTTTATAGCATAATTTCGCATTTCTCGTGCAAACAAGCAGAAAGTGTAGTGATATGTCACTATGGGTTCCACTTTGCTTGTTGTGCGGCTTAACTTCGCATTTTTCCTCACTAGATCCAGAAGATAAAAAAATACACTTCAATAGCGCCCTTATTTACGATGCTCTTCTCCATTTCTTTAAAATAATGTAACTTACATCCCCCAAAAAAAGCTCATATAAATCACCCTCAACATTTGATAATTACTTGTACAAGAAATATTTTTACACTTTATAATAATTAGCATTACGGTTTATAAATGGATCTAATCCATCAATCAATGCTTATTTAAAAGCAAGATTTAAGAACTGTTTTAGTAGTTAAAGAGCTTTAGTTATTACAAATATATATTTAAACATTTCTCTTTATACAGGTTTCTGATTTTTATTTTTATAGTTATATACTATAGAGGACCGTCGTATCGCAGAGGCGTAAGCGACTGCCTGTAAACGCGACGATTTGAAGGTTCGATTTCCACTCGGAGAAGATGGATTTTTCGCTTTCCATTTTTTTCGCTCTGAAAACTAGGCAAGCCCGGCGTTGAGTTCCGCCACTCAACACGCAATGCCTCGAAAAAAGGCGGAAAGCGGGGACAGAGAAAGCATGTACTAAGCAACGGAGTGTCTTAACACTAGGTTCATATGGCCCCTGCAGTTTCCTCTGCCTACCTTACAATATGCGGGATAAAGCGTGAAGCTATAAAAAAATATAGTTTAATGGTGCTTGCGTATAAAAAGTCACTTTAAGTGATAAGACATAGACTTACAACTTTAAACAGAAGTTAAGTTTGACATGTAAAAAATACAAGCGAGAGATCTTACAGCAATGTCTTTATTATAGAAAGTATATAGAAAGTGGCACTTGCAGGAACAAATAAAATGAATGTAGAGACAGAGTAAATCAGACAACAATGCATCCACATAGAAACTAACTTCAGAGTCCTATAAGTCATCTGGGTCGCAAGTTCTCAGACACTCCAGGCTACATTTCCTACAACAAAATTTACACCGTGCAACAACTTACGACACAATAATAATTTAATATACGGAATGAAAAAAAAAATCTCTTAGAAGAATAGAAAATTATTTGAATTGAATTTATAGATTATATGTACGTCATAGAATGTAAAAATTTATAGGTAAAAAAGCTTCCTCTTATGGTAGGAGTGAAAGCAATTTCATATACTTCATGATCACAATGAGTTAAAAATCTCCAAACCCAAAATAACCCTTTTAAAAAAATCATTAATATAAAATCTTAGGTCTTCCTACAATCTCATAATAGAATATATTGTAAGTACAATTAAACAATAAACAGATTAAAATTGCGAGTTAGAAAATTTCATTATGCATAATGGCATCTTCAAAGCGAGATGCACTTGCAAAATTAAATTGAATACTGTTCTAATGTATGTAGGAACTTATTCCAGAGCAGGACAGCATAAATGAAAATGATTTTTTCTGGAATTTGGTATTGCTGATA
>JAZFAU010000454.1:0-137796 GCA_037178615.1 Dione vanillae | reverse complement strand
TTGTTAGCTGAGCTGCTCGATCATTAAACTATATTAGTTTTTATATAAATATCATATTTTATACCTATTAACTTTTTAAAGCAGAATAGACGAAATAATCCAAGTGCTGTGACACTCTGTCTACTGTTGTCTGCTTGAATTTAGAGACTGCATACTAAGTTACGGAACTCAACGCTGTGCTTTCAAACTTTTTTTACCTAAATGGAAAAATAACAACAATTTATTCTTCATGGTGGAAAATGACTCCACGGCGTTACGCCAACAACAACTATTAAATACATGAGTGAGTACATTTATAGTAGTTTCTGTAATTTCATGTTATCCAAAGTTCTATTTTTCTATAAATGTACTCACTACTGTGACGTTCACCGCACCATACTTTTTACATGTTATACTCGTATATATGTACTTATAGCTCTGAAAAAAATTTGCGAAGAAGCTTTTTATTAACTTCTCCATTCGTTAGTCTATTCTTACATCATAATTATTCAGTTATTATAAATAAAATAAAATAAAATAAAAAAATAAAAAAGCCTTTTATTTCCTGTAGATTTTTTTACATTTTGTTATATCTATTAATGTATTAGTACGTTATTTACATATTTCTAGTTTATTCTAAATTACTAATACTAACTTACACACGTATGCTATAACTAAGTTTTCATGTATTTTTATATAACCTAAAGAATAGTTTTATATATTTATCTTTTAAGATGTTATATACATATATACGAATTTATATCTAAGTTTTTTGTAACATCTCTCGTTTTTTTTTTTTTTTTTTTTATTAATACATGCTACATACATGGTGTGCTACCTAAAAAAATATATTTATTTTATTTTTCTACTTTTAATATATATATACATATACATATACACACATACACACTTACATACATCCACATACATACATATACTTGTACATACATTTTTTTTTCTTTTTTTTTTTTTTTTTTTTTAGTCTACTGGAACCCCAGAATGGGTATAGGCCTCCTCCAGTGATGCCCATTTTGCTCTGTCTTGAGCTACTTGTCTCCAATTTGGACCAGCTATTTTTTTAATATCATCTTCCCATCTCGTGACAGGCCTTCCTCTTTTTCTTTTGCCTGTTGGTCCTTTCCAAAATGTTGTTACTTTTGTCCATCTGGAATCAGCAAGCCGAGCAACATGCCCAGCCCATTTCCACTTCAGTCTTTGTGCGTGCCTCAATACGTCTGTTGCTTTGGTCTTTTTTTTATTTTTGTGTGTCGTATTTTGTCGAGTTTTCTTATTCTTAACATATTTCGTTCGAGTCCTCTCTGACAAACGTTGATCTTTTTCCTTGTTTCTGCAGTAAATTTCCATGTCTGGCAACCATATGTCAAACATGGGAGAAGGCACACATTCATGACTTTACTTTTTATTGGAAGTGGCATATCACTTTTAGAAATGTCTTTAAGACTCCAGTATTTGTTCCATGTCAATTGAACTCTTCTTTCTATTTCTATGTTTTTGTTTTCCCTTTCAAAAGTAATACATTTTCCCAGATATACATATTTTTCGACATATTCTAATAATTTATGTATAATCCTCGTTGGCTCCAGTCTAGTTTGCTTATAATTGTTTCGAGGACTGCTATAAATAGTATTGGCGACATAGGATCCCCTTGTTTAACTCCCCTTTCTATTGGGAAGCACGGGCCTAAGGTTTCTAATTTAATTCTACCCTTATTATTGTTGTATATAGATTTTATTATTTTTATATATGTATCATCGACCCCTTGTTCCGTGAGGCTTTCCCAGATGCTTGTATGTCTTATTGTATCAAAAGCTTTTTGGTAGTCAATAAATGCTATATATAGTTCTCTTTTGTTTTCCTGATACTTTTCCATGATAATTTCAAGTGTGTGGATGTGGTCGCCGGTTGAGAAACCCTTTCTAAATCCAGCTTGTTCTACCGGTTGCTTTTTTAACAATGTGTGACTAATTCTTGTATTAATAATTGAGGAGAATAATTTGTATAGACTCGGTAGCATGCTAATTGGTTTCCAATGTCTTTAGGGTCACCTTTTTTATATATTAGTATAATATTCGACTCTGACCATTGGATCGGTGTTGGAGAATTCTGTAGAATCATGTTAAAAAGATGAGCTAATGGTTCAGATAGAATTATGTGAGCTTTTTTCAGTGCTTCGTTGGGAATGTTATCTGTTCCAGGGCTTTTATCTAGCTTTAGTTTATTTATTGGTTCTGTTATTTCTGATTCATCTATCGGTTTTATGTTTCTTTTTTGTGTGCTAACTGTTACTTTTTCGATATCTATGGTTGTGCTTTCCTGTTTACTGTATAATTTTTTGTAAAATTCTGTTGCGATGGTAATAATATCGTTTCTAGTGTAAAGTTCTGTTTTATTTTTTCTGAGTCCCTCTATCCAAGATGTATTAGTTCTTAATCTCTTGTAGGCTTTCTTTGTACTTCCAGTGCTTTGAAGATGTTCTTTTATTGTGTCTTGTCTGTATTTTGAGTAGTCGGCTTTGATATATTTGTTCACTACTTTGTATAATGCAGAGAGTTCATTTTTCTCGCTTTTTGATTTGTTTTAGTACTCTGTAATTCCTTTCTTCTTTCTAACTTCCTTACTGTAGTTGCCGACAGTATTTTGTGTCGTTTGTTTTCTTCTCTGTTTAGGCGAGCTACTTTTAGACTTGAAGTGATGGCTTCTTCTATTCTGTTATAGCAATATTGTACCGAGGTGTTTTCTCTTGAGGCTGGACTATGAGAGAGTTGTAATAATAGGTTTTCATTGTACTTGTTTATTTCATCTTCGCTCTTAAGTTTACTAATTTGGCTATTTGTAAATTTCACTCTAGATATTTTCCGTCTTTTTAATGTTATTGTTGATCTAACTATCTATGGTCCGAATTGTAGTTCAGGTTTAACGTCTCGATGTTTTGAAAAAATTCTGGTTTGTTTGACAAGATAAAATCAATTTCATTTTTGAAGTCTTTCAGTTATTATAATGAACTATATATCGCGGGCGAAAAATCTACATACAAACAAACACAAAAATCTGTTTATTAATTGTTTAATATATCAGAGGTAACTATTTTAACTGTTAAACATGTCTCGTCTCAATACAAATTCATTCGAATTTATATTGAGAAATTTTAATATAATTCACTGTAAAAGGTTGCTTTCGACACGTTTGTGCGTAACATTTTAAATTAATATCAACACAGGCTTTATATGACTGCCAAATAATATTAATAAATTATATACTTTTATTTGAGTAATTCAATTAACTATTTGGTAATTTACCATCAGGTCATAAAACACTGAATAAATGTTCATGGGTTTGATTTCCACTCGAATTATTCTGACTTCTCTTCTCTGGCAAGCTGTGTTGAGTTTTGCCACAAAATTAAGGCAGAAAATGTAGATTACAACATTTTAACTATAAATCACACACAATGGCGTAAAATATGTAATGATTTAACTTGGATATTGAAAGTTATCGTAAATTGATAGTTATTATGTAGACTGACAATAATAGTAATCATTTATCTAAAAATTTTTTCCTATAAATTATTTATATATAAATACAAAGTCTGCTATTGCTGTCGTAAAGTATCTATATATAGAGGCCAGGTCGAGTGTAAGTGTGATATGGCAAGTAAATAAGTAAGTAAGTGGATGAGCAAAGCAAGTATGGTAATTCATAAATATATTGTAATTTTTTTTCATTTTCATAGATAAATATGTTAATTTTTTTTTTTTTAATTTTTTTTTTTTTGCCTTCACGCTTTATCCCGCACAAGGCATGGTAGGCAGAGGGAACTGCAGGGACTGTGGGAACCTAGTGTTAAGACACTCCCTTGCTTAGCCCCTGCTTTCTCCGTCCCCGCTTCCCGCCGTTTTTGAGGCATTGCGTGTTGAGTAGCGGAACTCAACGCTGCGCTTTGCCTAGTTTGCCAGAGTGAAGAAAATGGAAATAGAAAAATCCATCTTCTCCGACTGGGGATCGAACCCAGTAACCGTCGCGTTACAGGCAGACGCTTACGCCTCTGCGCCACGACGGTCCTCATAAATATGTTAATTCGCTTCGATAATTTGGAAAAGTGGAGAACAGAGTGTCTTTACGTTAGGATTTCCACGTTTCCACTATCATATACTGAGACATATCAAAATAGATTAAAAAGTAGCAAGGTATAGCTTTGTAATTTAAGTAAGCGATTGGTTTTAGTCCTTTTAGTCTAATTCGAGCAGACATTTTAATTAACTCGAAACTGTGGGAAGTGAGAGTAATTTAGAAAATATTAAAGGTTTGTGAGGAAAATTCATAATTAACATTACAATACAACTTTTAGCTCATTTATGATATTTTCTGCGCGGTCTCGTGTCTGAATTAATGAGAAGGTTCTGTGCCGTTGAATTTCAAATAAATTGTTATATTATGTTAGATTATTGTATCAAGGTAATTTTTTTTACAGATTTTGAAATATTTGTAAAGTGGAAAATTTGTCATTTGTATTTACTTGGAAGTCTACCACTGGTGGTAAATAAAATATTGGGTTAAGGTTAGCCGGGTAATAGAATCGCTTGTGACTTAAGTATAAAGTGTTCAAAATTGAAGTATCATACAAAAACGTACGTTAAATGTTAATCGTTAAGTTATAACGCTATTTTGGTAAAATAGTTTCATTTAAACCTGAAAATGGAAGCCGTTCTATAAATGATAATGTTGAAAATGAGGATGAAATAAAACTTGATGCTGATTACCTAATGATATGAGTGATGAAATCGGAAGAATCGATAACCACTGTCATCAACTCCAGGATAGATGAGAAAATAAAACAAGGACAATGGTACAAACATTTCCAAATATTCGTCTGAATACAAAATATGGAAATCTATATAGATAATCTATATTAAAAAAGATGTCACCCCTTGCATCTCTTTTACAAAATGCCAATAACACACCCCAAGTAAGAACGAAAGCCCAACTCGATTACAACTCCACAATATTATTGTTTTATTAATTTTAAAAAGAAATACTTAGAAATGTAATAACTGATCCATCTATACCTAAATCACCTCTTCTCATTTGCCGTGTGAACAGGCAGCTTAATTAAAAAGTTTAATCGCTAAACGAGTATTAAGGTCACAGAACGTTCGATATGCCCCATATTTCTCTAACAACTCTCTCATATTTTGTAAAAAAATGAGAGAGGATGTAGTATAATATCTTTATTAGTTACTTAATAAAAGCAATTGTTTTTTTTATTAATTTATTTTATAAAATAAAAAGTAATCGTGAATATTTATAATAAAAATTGTATATGTGTATATATATAAGTATACAATTTAGTAACCGTTAGTATATTACTACTAGAATATCTACATATAAGCGTACTTAAGATATAGAAACAATTGAGTACTGCATACGGATGTAGTGATAAGTGCATATATAAATAAGGATATTACACGAACTACTTCGCGCTGTGAACAGGTGTTAAATGTATTTCGCCTACGTAATTGTAAAGGAAATTACAAAAAGGAATAAAAAAAAACACGAGGTAAGTGTTTTTCATACATTTAATTAAAATATTAAATATATATTTTCGTTTTAGTATATAGTAGTGATATTAATATTTCTTAATCGCTTTTCTTTTTTTTTACAACACTATACATTTAATATTGTGCATCATCCTTATGATCAGCATCGTCGGGGCACTAGCTTCAGGAAATAACGGCCCGTAATTAAATTTTCTTGATGTGTAAAATGGTCCATGCTCCTGGTTCGCTGTATATATTATATTATCATATATATCAATAAGTATGTATATAATCTACATATACATACATATACATAAATATACATCCAATTACAAAATTATGTCTCAGTAGCAGGATACTAAACGTGTGATATAAAATATTTACCAAATATTAAAATGAGAAACATACAATTGAAAAATATAAAGGCATTTGAAATATGTTACAATAAATTTACATGATATTGCGTCGCCATTTTAACTCGTGACCTTCACACTATAAATTGCACTCTTCGTAATAAATACAAACAAAAACATACACAAACACTTTGATAATGCTTAAAATATACCAAATAATATATAAATATGAATAATAAATACTAGTATTCAGTCATTCATGAATTAAGGCAGTAGTGACGTATTTGGACGGTTGAGGGTTCGATTCCCATGAAGGTAAAATTAATTATTTTTCATTTCTAATAGCAAGACGTTGAGTTGAGTTCTGCCACAGAACATGTAATAATTTTAAATATCATGGAAATTGATATAAGAGTGAATTACGCCTTATTAATGGCATATTCGAAAAAATATCTAATATAACGTCTTGGCTCACGCTTTCAAATAAGTAAGTGTCACGTATGACACATGACGTATTTTAAATATCCATTGTAAATCTGACTACGGATACATTATATGATGTAATGACCTATGTAATAGCCTTCTTGGATAAGCGAGCTGTCCAAAAATAAAAAGGCTTACTGCACACTGCTTTCCTGAGACAAGCGTATTCCACTAAGTATATATTTTAGCTTGGGATTTTAGCTTGAAATCTCCGGACGAGGAACAGGATCTACTTTGGTAACATCCCGCTGTTATCAGATAAAGTGAAGTGATTGAATTACAGCACTATCTATTGTTATTATTGACAAATGTATTGGATTTAGTGCGTTATCGTTATCATTACCGTTATCACTAGCACTTTACTAGTGGCTCAGTGATGTTGTTTGTAAACAAATTAACGTACAACGGTTAGGGATTAAAAGAACTGAATAGCTACTGAATATTGCAATGTATAAAAAATGTTTTATTTTTATATTATATGCAAATTTTTTTTTTGTTTATAGCTATATAACAATAGTGGGTAATATAAAGGAATCCCAGCGGCATACAGCGTGAAGCTATTTAAAATTGTATTTTATAATGGCTGTTATAAATGGCTTGCCTGCGGCTTTAACCGCTTTCCCTACACTAATGTTTATCTAGTAAACTAAATTGCGGCTGCTTACAAATTGTATGTAAGTATTGTAAATCTAAATGTCTAATTACTCTGATTATAAAAACAAATTTATTTTATAGAGGTCTTATTCCGTTGATATTGAGTCAACGGAATAAGACTCAAATTTATTTTATCGAAATTTGATCTCATGGGAATGCCGTGATAAAGATATGTCGCTCCACAACATCCTTGATGTTTCAATGAAAGTATCGCAAAAATCAGTACAACAGTTCCAGAGATTAACTTGGAGCTTAGGGTCGTGTAAATAAATAATATTTAATTTTATTTTTATGTATTAATACAGATTTCTTTTATAATTAATTAATTGTTATGATAAAACATATCTTAAAAACTCGACCAAATCGAAATTATGACACATAAATATTCTAAGCAGGATATAATACAACAGTACAGTAAAAAGAATAAATATAAAGATATTCTTTTTATTAAAGAGATCATTTCTTTTTTCAGATGCTCTTCCTAATATGGACGTCAGTACTGACAGCTGTCCTAGCACTGTACTTCAACAAGGTGTACTCCAGGTACAGCGACTGCGGAGTGAAGCATCTGAGGGTGGTGCCCTTCTTCGGCAACATGGCGGATCTATTACTGCGGCGGAACCACTTTAGTTATATGTTAGACAGAGTGTACCGCACATTTAAGGAGGAAAGGTCTCTATGATCTTGAATATTTAATCATTTATAGTAAGCAACAATTTTGCCCGTTTCAAGTACGAGGACACTAATATTTATATACTAAGCTCAATTGTGTCTGTTTTGAATTTTTTTGATATGGAACAGAATCTTCGTTCTGGGATATAACCTTTTGTTCGTGTATTGTAACATATAAATCTTCTTGTTTAATCAGACTTGTGAAAAAATATAAATCTCGATCCTGTGGTAATTCCAAAATAAAAATTAGCCTTTAATAAATTATAAACCTGCACGAGCAGATTGACAGACAGGCAGTATCTGAAGGTGAGTTCGATACCCACTCGATGAAATAAATTATTGTACTTTAACTGTTCTGGTAATAAACATATTAAGTAAGTACCGTTTTGCATCACATACATATAAATAATGTAAGTATTAAAACTAACATTGTCGTCCCCAGGTTCGTCGGCAGCTACGAGTTCGTTAGGCCTACAGTAATGATACGCGACATTGATCTAGTGAAGAAAATCACGATAAAAGACTTTTATAGAATATTTCGTAGATCATAGAGCGTTTGCAGATGATAAAGTAGAACCTCTGTTTGCTAGAAATTTGTTTGCTTTAAAAGGTAATATTTTGTATAATTTTTTATTTTATCACAGCACTTTCTACTAACTCTGGTGTGACAAAAACTGGCATTTAATATCTTCCTGACTGACACAAAAAGCACTTTAATGTATCTTGATGACTCAAACGTGCTTGTAACGACTCGAGTGGAATTTAAATTTACATCTATTATTGTACATCCATATTATATCCAAATGTTATTTACAAATTGAAATACAAGTTTCACATTACTATAAACATACAATTATTTAACCCTAATACTTATTTTCTACCAACATGTAGGTGAGGAATGGAAGGACATGAGATCGACATTAAGCCCCGCCTTCACGAGCTCCAAGATAAAGCTAATGGTGCCCTTCATGGAGGAAGTCGGTAACCAGATGATCAGAGCTCTGAAGAAGAAGATTAGCGAGTGCAAAAGTAAGTTTTGAATTCTAAATAATTGCGTTGACACATTAGTCTTATATATATATGTATTTTTTAACAAATAAATACATATAAAATAAATATACCACGAAGTGGCAAATTGGATGATTGTGAAGGTGAACGCTGGGGGTTAATCCCCTTTTAGAAGAATTAATTCCTTCAATTACTCAATACATTAGTACTAAAATATTTTTAGCTGGATACATCGACATTGACTGTAAAGATCTGACTTCACGGTACGCCAATGACGTCATAGCGTCTTGCGCTTTCGGTCTCAAAGTGGACTCTCATACTGACCAGGAGAACCAGTTCTACAAGATGGGCAAATTGGCGTCCGAGTTCAAGTTGCGGCAATTGCTGTTCTTCTTCGTTATGTCTGCTTGTCCAGCTCTTGCTAAGGTTAGTGTTTTGGCTATAGGCTATGTGTTTAAAATGTGAAACCTGGTTTGTAAGGTCCCTGCTTTTTGGGAACAAATTATTTTCTATAATATGTATTTCTGCATAACCTGCCAAAAACAAGATACAGCAAATTAATCAAAATTCAAATATTTTAGATAGTAGTACAATATTTTAAACTTTCGTTTAAAATACTGTTTATAATACTGTTTAGTTCATCTCATCATATTATCATAATCATGTTCAGGTTATGAAATATTGACTTAATTACTTAATAAATCTTAAGAGTAATAATATAATAATATTGCTTGGTCCATCCATCTTTTATCTAAATCCTTGTTTTTCGCCGATAATAATTACGTTAATATTGACGTTAGTGAATCAAAAGAATCAACAGATCAAAAGAATCAATACTAACCATGTACGTCTCCATGAGTTTTCCACAATCACACTTCGTACTATAAAACTTAATTAAACTTATCGATTTTGATGATTTTACGTCAGTGGAGACTACATTGTGATTAGAGATATTTATTTTACGCAAAATCTACAACTAAAATTATATTAAAGGTGTAATTCCTTGCAGTATTTAAAAATTTCACTATTCACGAGCCGAACAAAGGATTTCTTCATAGAACTAGTAAGATACTTCATAGAACAAGCACAATGAAAAATAGAGAAATGAAGAATGTCATCAGACCTGACATGATACATCTCCTTATGGAAGCTAAGAAAGGTATTATTACCTAATTTCTATTATTACAAAAGAGCACAGCAAGTTTTTTTTGCACTATCAGTCTTCCGAAGAGCTAAATTTTTATTTTGTTATTTCTTACTTCTATCATTTGTTTGCCACGTATTGGACTATTCCTAGTATTAACAATATAATGTAAATATTAAAAATGTCCTAATTGTTTAAAATACAGACTTTGTCGTACATAATTATGTAATTAAGCGAGATCTGCTACAAATCAAAATGGACAATATACAGAGTAACACCAAAAAACACAATTATTGATTTCAATAAAATAAAGTGACAGTAATACTTATTTTGTTAACAGGAAGACTCGCTTATGAAGAGAAAGTTGAAAGCGACGTCATCCAGGATACTGGATTCGCTACCGTCGAGGAATCAGCCGTCGGCAAGAAGACTATTAACAGAGGTTTGTTTTGTTTTATTCCTGGTTGAGATCCGGAGGTTGGATATATTGGATATGTTGGGATGGATATATGGATGGATATATTGGGTGACCTTCCCCCAGTATTTTTGATAATGTGCTCTCAAACGCACTTTATCACGCTAGCGCGTTTAAGCATAAAATCATAAGAAACAGTTTATCTTAGCTAAAAAGTAACTCCATTCTTCGTTTTTTAGTTTGGTCTGACAACGACCTTACGGCCCAAGCAGTATTATTCTTTATCGCTGGCTTTGAGACGATATCTATTGCAATGTCATTTGCATTACACGAACTCGCCACACATCCCGAAGTGCAGGACAGATTAGTCAAGGAAATTAAAGAGCAACATGCCAAGAATAATGGAAAACTAAACTTTAATACTATACAAAATATGACTTATATGGATATGGTGACTTCGGGTGAGTTAAGGCTAATTGATAAATTTAAGGTTTAGATTTGTTTAAGAGTAAGTATTGTATCAGAATAGCATGTAGCTCTTCTAATTTCAATTAATTTGAAATTATTGTATGTTACTGTTGATCATAAAAGGCTTATACGTATTTAATTTTAAAGAGGTACTAAGACTTTGGCCTCCAATCTAGGCATTGGACAGAATGTGCCTCAAAGACTACAACATGGGAAAACCGAACGGCGAAGCTACTAAAGACTTTATGGTAAGTAAATATTGTTGTACCCAATTATGACATATAATTTGCTTTGAATATAAACTGCGTACTTAATAAAAGGAAACATTTAATTTGAACTTATGCTAAAGATGTGGGTGCTATTAAAAATAATTTTAATTTTAAACGATTATTTAATAACCATCCAGTCACTTATAAATGAGCTAACATTTAGCAAAGGATCCTTGATGGATATTCTTAATATTCATTTTAATATACCAATATAAATCAAGTAGATAGTGCAATTGATATATCCATATTAGCCCCGGAAACTGACAAGATATTAAGTTCCTTTCTTTCCTCATTTCCAACTTTTGATACTTTTAAGTGATGGAACTTATCGCACAAAATACAATAATACCAAACCAGTTCATATTGTATTTATTTTATTACATTTAATTTATAGAATATAATTTTGCTCAATAGATGAAACAAAGTGAGATCCTTTCCATACCAGTGTGGTGTTTCCACCACGACCCGGAGTTCTTTCCAGATCCCTACAAATTTGACCCCGAAAGGTTTTCAGAAGAGAACAAACACAATATTAACCCCATGGCGTACATGCCTTTTGGTATTGGCCCTAGAAATTATATCGGTAAGTGAACTTAATTGAACTGTCTTGTAGCTAAATATAAAATTTCTATAAAACAAAATTATATACAATTATATATACATATTTACATCAACTCGTAATCAGTGTTATTGAATAACAGAACGATAAACTAGAGATAATAACGAAGCCACCAAAAGTCTGTGGTTATCACAAGAAAGATAATAAAAAAAACGTATACTATATACGAGTAAAACATATTCTTTTATTTTTTCCAGGTTCAAGATTTGCCCTCTGCGAGCTCAAGTCCCTGCTGTACCAGATCCTGCTGCACATCGAGGTGTCTCCGTCAGAGCGCACACGCCTGCCTGCTAAGCTCTCCACGGACTCCTTCAACCCTCGCCTGCTTGGTGGTCATTGGCTGAAGTTTAAGATACTAGACTGATACTTTGGTTAATTTAAAAATTGTTTTATTACTTTATTTACAAAGTAAGAATATATTAAGATGCGTATAATTAATATGTTAATAAATATTTTTATAATACATATTTTGGTGACATTAAATTATTAATAGGTCTATTGTCACCTATGATTTTAATTTAAGTATTATACAGTTAGTATTTGGGCACTGAGTGTCAAACTTGTATGTTAAATTAGACATAATGAGTATGTATGTTTAAATACAAAACAATAATGGTGGAGATCAACGCCATGATTCGCACTGTTACCAACAAACAAAAGCAATGAAAATATTTCATCCTCCCCAAATGCAAAACTATCCTTGAACTGTCACGTTTTCGGTTAGACGTTGCGTTCCTGCGCTAAGATGTCGACACCTTAAAGATAATTAGAAATATAAAAAATATAAAAATATTATGTTTTAATTCCTAAGTTCCCATTTAATAAATATAAAACAAAGAAAATTTTAACTTCACCTTATTTCCTAGAGTGTGAAAATTAATTTAAATACTTGTCTGAATGTCCCTCCAGCCTACCCCGCTATGTGCGCTATATCCCATAGCACTAACACAAAAAAGAAAACTTCATAGATTTCATTGACTTTCATACAGACGAAGCATTATACACGAACACACGGACACAAAGACAACCGTTAAACAAATATATTTACTTTAAATATAGATTTTTACATTTAAAATATCCAAATGTAAGTCCTTATTTCAAAAACATTGTAAAGACATTCAATATCTCAACGTGAGCTCTTACTCCGCATCTACTATATGTACTTCAATACTATTCTATTTCAATTGTTTCAATTTTCGTCACCGACTGTCGCTAGAAATTTCCATTTAACTTTGCTGTGCAATATAAAATGGTGCTTAGAAATTCTCATAAAATTTTTACCTCTGAAAAGGGAGACCTTTAGATATTTTTATATCAACTGAGATTAATGATGTTTACTTTTTCTGCTCTAGTAACACGTGAATAGAAGTGGCGTAACCTAACACCGCACTTAATCTAATCAAGAATATAGTAAATGTTTCTTATATTAAAAATATATAATATATACATTACACAAACTTTACACGTTTCGAGCCACAATATGAAATATTTCTTTTAATTATTGAGAATATTTCTAACAATAAATACATTCTCTTCAGCCTAAATGAAAATAAAACTTTTTTTAGGATGTTACATCAAATTTTTATTTTTCTTTATCAAATACAAGCTATAATAATATATTAAAGTTTTTTAAGTTATTGAAATCTTTACTTTATTAGATTAAGTGACTGCCTTATAAAAAGTAATTTTATCTTTGTAATGTCAATACATCAGTTAATTGCAGGACGATAGCTTCAGTGCATAAAATTAGCGAACCAAGCACAGCCTTAAGTGACCACTTAAGGCTTTGAAACATTCACATCCACTGTTCAAGCTATTCTCTCTATCCAACCCCATTCTTTATTCAATTTAATATTTAGATAGAGCAATGTTAAGCTATAATATAAAGCAGTATAATGAGTACTCATTATGACATAATATTATACAATATTTTTCAAGTTCAAAAATATTTTTTATTTAACTATTCCAGAAAGTGTATAATAAAAACGTTTTCAAAAACGTCCAAAATATATTCAAAACAATAATGATCAGTTAATAAATATGTATATAATATGTAATCATGTGTTATAATACGAAAAAAATGTATATTTCATTCTACCTGAGTCGGAATCGAACCCACAAACCATCCATATACAGGCAAACATTGTGTATCTACGACACGATGGTTCTCTATTTATAAATTTACTTATTCATTATATATAAACTTTTCTATTTTAGACTCGACAAAGCAAACAAAATTTCTTTATTAGATTTCTTACATAAATATCATTTATACCAGCTATAATAAAACTTTCAAAGGCTTCGCGATAACAAATTAGTCACGTATACTCAACGCTTTGATTTAATTATACGACTGGTTTTTGGAACACTTGCAGTACTAGGGGTCCTTTGTTATTACTTGCTAAGTAAAACATATGTCTAAAAATCATATCATATCATATTTAAAGTTTCTAAAAAATTATTCATTACTTATTTACTGAAAAAAGAATAGAAATGAGTAAATTAAATTTGATGAATTAAAGAGGCCTTTGTCGTTGTAAGTGGTCTTCTGAAGTAATGCGGTTTTATTAATAATTCTTAATTAGAGCAAGAATAGAGTAAAAACGAAATTGAAATAAAAAGTTTAATAATATTTATAAAATGAAAATTATTACTATTATAATTGCTGTTATATAAAACTCTTCCTTTAGAGCTGTGTATGCGAGGTTGAGCTCCGCAACATGTTGAATTCACATGGCATACGGAGAATGAAAAGTCTCGACAATAAAGTTATAACAAGAATACAAAGTGAAATGAAAAAAGAATAGTGAATTGAATTAAATAAAATTTTATGACTGAAGTTATTTCATCTCGTATCATATTTCAATTTCCAGATATCAATATCGTGTCATATTATGCCATGTCCATAATGTCATATACTAAAGAATCGTAAAACTATGATGAATACATTTTTTAATAATAATATTAAAATATAATAGCAATAAAAAATAAAATAATTAAGTTTATCTATTGTATTTATAATATATGTATAATTAAATAAATTAATTGATACATTGTTTTTAGTGCGTGAAAATATGTTTTCAAGTACTGTTAGTATAATTAAACATAAAAGTGGTTTTGGTTGCAAATTGGTATATTTAAGTCTTTATAGAAAAGGAAGCAGAGATAAAATAGTAGCAAGAAGAGTACTCTAAAATGAGTGGTTTATTCCACGACGGAGTTAAATAATGCTATGATATTTTTTCATGATTAACTCTACTCTATGTAATATTATTCATTTTTATAATAATATTTTGTATTAAATGAAGCCTTAGCCCTCTCTATTGATTCAGTATACAAGCCTTCGTAAAATATTGAATATCGTAATTGTTATGTCACATTTGACATCCTATTTACGAGTATATGTACAAGACAAACATATCACAAGATGTCTTGCTGTATATATGCTATATATTATTGGGGTACATTGGTGGAGGTATTGTGTTTTTAATAAAACACACCTTGAATTTATATTTACAATACATAATAAAATGTATAATAAAAAATTTTACAATAGAATTTTGTCGAGAAAAGAGTTCAAAGACAAAAAATTGAGCCGAT
This sequence comes from Dione vanillae, assembly GCA_037178615.1. NCBI lineage: Eukaryota > Metazoa > Arthropoda > Insecta > Lepidoptera > Nymphalidae > Dione > Dione vanillae. The sequence goes on along the minus strand of JAZFAU010000454.1, from coordinate 122,577 downwards.
TTTTATGAGTTGCAAGATAGACAGGAGGAATCTAGTGTAAAGGCACACCAACCAGTCCAAATTTCGGGACACTTCGCGTTGGATTTCGGAAGCCAACGCCGCGTTTTGTTTGTGAACGAATGAAATGAATGACAAAGAATGAAATAGCTCTATTTTCCAAGTGGGAATTGAACCCGCAATTGTCGCATTTACACCCAACAGCATAGTGTTGCACTTCGTCGTTCTCAGGAATAGTAGGACAGTGACTCTAACTTGATAAATAGAATTTCAATCGAACCCAACTCAACATTAAGTATTTTAGTGTTTCAAACGACGTAGAAGTTTTTGTTCAATATATTTCTTTCTGGATTCTACCAGAGTTCCAGACATTACGTTTAAGAATTAGAACTAAACATTGCATTAGTTTCAATCTATACAAACTATAATTAAAAGATATATCAATTTAACTTTATTAAACTAATTTATGTAGCTAAGACGGGAAAATATTCTCCAAAATAACGAAGAATAATTTCCGAAAATATTTTTTGTCTAATATCTTTATATTAAAAAATAAATGATCCCGACGATGAACCATAAAGTAGGTCCAAAAGTAATACTTAAGGCGCTAACTTGAAGCTTACGGTCCGATAAAAGGATTTTCTTTTTTTTCTTTTTTCAATTTTCCCCTTAATACGTCTCGTCGTTCGTTTACGATCATCGTTAGATAAAGACAAAAATATCAAAAAATTCTTTAGTTCAGGAAAATGTTTTATTTCCAACGTTTCATTTCTCACTTTCTGCTTTTTGATAAATTGAGCATTAACAAGCGGAGCTCAACGCCGCATATTGTCTTGGCTCCTGAAGTAGGAATTAAAAATCCAATACTCTCGTGCACAGTTAACGCTATGCCGCTGCATCATGACAGACTCAATAATTTATTTCTATTTTAAAAATACTACATATATTTTAGAATTTTGTTTGTATACACTTAAAGACGTAAAATCTTGATTTTTTCCAAAAAAATATTTTAAATTGTTTGTTTTTAATTTGCTTGCATCCAAATTTAAGATCGATACTAAGATGACTTTTCTAAAAGAAAATTTTCATACCATGTCAATACACAAATTTAAACCTTCCTAGATATATCGCCACACATAAATTACTGTATAAGTAACGTCGACTCTGATACTAAACTCTGGTTTGAAAATCTGTTGAAAAGTCGGAAACAATATCTACAGTTCATTGACTTGATATTAGGTTCTCTTAGCTGAAAATATTTGTGGCCAAATTTATACTATCTTTTCTCATCCTGGAAACAATTGATAGCGTGGCGGTAGGTTCCGTATATGAAGGCGCATCTCAAAAATTGGCGGACGTGAGGCCTTGGTGGGCCTGAATTAAGAGGACAGAAGGGAACAGAGTATCTTTCATAGTCTATAGTAAGGCATTCCTATAGACTATGAAAGATACTCTGTTCCCTTCTGTCTGTCTGTGTCATGTATTCAATTCAATTATAATTAATATGCAGTAAAATAGGAATTCTTAGAATCGTAATCGTAAGTTGGGATAAGTAAGAAGCGAGTTAAATGAAACGATCTGGAATATTTATGGCATCGTGATGTTCCGATGATGTTACTGACGTATTTGTTATATATTACCCGGATGTTTGAATTCGTGTACAGCTGTTAAACAGCCTTCTCATTTTGTGCCGTGAATTTGAGAGAAGTAGTTTATGATTTTAATGTTAAAAGATATAATGAGAGATCAAAGATAATTAATCTTCCCCATGTGGGAATAGAACTCACAATCTGTCGCAATTGCAGGCAGACTGTAGTGGAAACTGTAGTGGCACAGTACGAGGTTCTAAATACCTTTGCTGTGGGTTTATTTCTCATATAGAGGCATTAATTATTATTAAATTTCTCTGGTAACACAAGTGTGGTGTTGAGTTCCGAACTTAATGAACATAAAGTTCGCTCTTCCATTATATGTTGAATAAAGCTGTAAAAAAGTAATGTCTAATTTGACAAGAATTAAAATTTCTCTAGAAATATTTAACCTATATAGACTACAAATTAAAAATATTAGCCATGATACTATCTCATTAATTCTTTATTACATTAGGGCAGTATTCTCTCTCCGTTCTACATTCAAAGTGGCGGTGGAACACAATGCCGCGCCTTATCATGAAATTTATTAGTAAACTAACTAAAATTAACGTATATCATATTTTATATAGAAAACGTACTACTTTAAAATAATGCTCTCATATTCTTATATATGAAAAGATACGAAGATGTACAATTTATATATTTGACTAACCCTTGACTAGCTGTACACCCTTTTTATCTGAACATAGCAATGTTTGAGACGACATTTGTGAAGAATTATAATATATAAGGAAATTAACGCTTAAAAAGGATAATATGATACATGGTGCTTTATAAGCGTAAAAACTTCCTTTTATAGATTTTGTACAAATGAAATATAATATTTCAGGGACATCCTGTATCCTGGTTATACGTATGTAAAAGAAACCTCATGTAAAGACATTTGTTTCAACTTAAAAAAAAAATTTGTTCTTGAGTAGTAGATATTCAACCCAAAATCATTGTATTTATAGTTAATTATTTATATATCTATTTGCTCGTCTCATAAATTATACAAATTAGGAAAATAGAGGATTTCTTCAAAACTCTTGAAGGAGAAGAAAAACATTTGAGAAAATAACCAAAATGACTAAGCTGTATGGTATTTCTACGTTATACGAACACAGTTTAGTATTTGACCGTTTGAAATTAATTATCTTAATCCTGGTTTAGGGAGTATCTGTTTTATTGGTACGCGTTGCTTTACGTTGCGCGAGCTCGTTTTAATGTTAATTAAGTTAATTAATTGGAAATCGAAAGTCATTATTGCTAAAATAAAATGAAATAACTTGTAGAATTAAGCCAAATACTTAGTAGTACTTTAGCTTAAGCAGTTCTGTCAAGTAGTTGTTAAATTTGATTTCTTATTACAGAATGTTTAAAAGTATATGTTTTAACATTTCCTGACATTCCACGATCAGAAAGACAATGGTATTAAAATAAACAAAAATTGTTATATTTATACATATTTTGTTACTTTTTGCTAAGGAAACTGAACTATTTCATAAAACGTGTAAATATATGAACGTTGCTGGAATGACGTCTTGGAAGTATCCAAGATGTGCAGGCTTCAGCAACGTTGATGATCGCTTGTACAGTAATCAATGCGATCGTCGCCTATTAAACTAACATAAAAAAACCGTCTTTAAGTGGAATAAAGTGTGAAGCTAAAACAAAAGAAAAACAGTCTGTTTTTTCGAAGCGAGTGGTTACTTGTAATTGAACACAATACGTAATATTTTATTTCCTAAAGTGTAAATAGTAAAATTTATTAATATTGTTACTCAGTTTAACTAAGTTGTAAAGAAAAGTGTTTGTGCTAAAATTTTTCTAATTCTTTTCTTGTGATTTTTTCATTACATAAGCGAGCGTCATATAGATATTATTTAACTTTGTTTATACTACATTGCGATGGCCTCTATCCAGTAGAAATTTGAACTATTCACTAAATTTATAGGGCCCGCCTCTATCATCCATCGTCTGTGCTGAAGTAAATGACATGTTTTCATTTTCCCCTATATCGAAACGATTGGGGTCGCTTTGGTAATACAGAATATTGCGGCTATCAAAAGGAATTTCAAAAGAGTGGTTCAAACGGTCTGTTTTCAATTTTTAATAATTTTTTAGGTAGCCTAGGTTGATATAACAAAATTTGTATACATTCGCTGGGACTGAGATTGTATTGAAATTCGTTCGTACCTTAACTCGAATATTATATACTCAAGTAGAATTACCTAAGGGTAGACTTAAGAGGTTCAGAAGGATAAAATTAAGTAGTATCTTAAAATCTATTTAAGAATCCCACTTTGAAAATTATAATTTAAATTGTACTTCAAAAATTGCAACTAACCAAAACTAGTCATAATTTGTACAAAATATTAATTACAAGCTTAAAATCATAAAATTAGTAAAATTTCTTAGAACATTAATGCTGGAAGACGTTGTTTTCCTGCTTTAGTAATAAAGGAGTCAGGAGTCTCTTGAGATTTGTTAGAGCGTCATCGGTCGCAACTGATGTTGGAACTTAGAAGGTGGTCAAGTTTATTCAATTATATCAATAAAATAATTAGAAATATACTTGTTACAATTATTAATTAATTGTAGAAAATAACAAGGCATGAACTTTTTGTTTTTATCATATTATAATACAATTCTTTCTTATCTCTAACAGAGTTGCGACTTTGTTGTCAAAACTGACTTCCGTCAACTCGCTAATCTCGCTTTTAATTTTTCCTCTTCTAATTCGATTTGTTTCTCTTTTGTTGTCATCTGTTTCTACATTATCTTCTTTTTTGGTCTTTTCCTATACTCTGTCCCATGTACCTTGTTTTACACTTATATGTACCGTTTTAAACTGCCTTTTTTATCTTCAGTTACCATAGGCTGGATAGGCAAGAAAGATCCACAATAAGAAAGGTTAGTGTTCAGGACATTTGTTCCTATTTTCCAACCTTTTTAAGGCATGTCTAGTTACTAGAGCAAAAATGAAAATGAAAGAGTCCATTCTCCCTTCTCCCCGAGTGAGAATGATCCCCCAAGTCCGGCGCGTTTTACGGAAAGTCGAGCCTCTGCGACACAATGGTCTATAATCCTCTTATTTTATTACTCCTCCTCTCCTGTTTGTGTATTTACATGTGGGCATAAATTGAATTTATCGATCAGTAGTTTCACATTTCCAGTCAGAGCTCATGATGAGGCGACAAAGTATATTTTATAAACATCTATATAGTTTTAGAAATTGAATTACGAAAATTATACTTCTCATAACGTCTCAGTGTGAACTTCTGTCGAATTATGCTATTTAAAGGTTTTGAATTACACTTTATTTTTTTAAAACAAAAACAAATCGAGACCAATTTGTTTTTTCCAACGAATGAGATATTTAAATTTATAAATATCATTTTCTCGTAATTTTTCAATGCAGCCACTACCTTGTTTTAATAAGTATTATATTGGATTAAAATAAAAAGTCTAACCAAACGTTATAAACTTTCAGAGAAGATCTTTAACATTTTATTTAAACTGGATCAAAGATAGCTCTAATTAAGAGTTATTTTTCGTTTGTGATTTTTCATAATTTCCACAAAAAGCTTCTTGTGTAATGTTTTTTAAGAAAAACATCCAAAGTATGTTCTTAAAAATGGTAAACTGGAACCAATTGCAAAATCGATACTACTATTGAAAGAGGAAAGTTGTGTGTTTTGTCAATTGTAAGGGTAATCTCGTATCTACTGACCGATGTTAAAAATTCTTCACCAAGGAAAAGCTACATTATTGCTGAGTGTCATAGGCTATACAAAAAAATCAAATCTGGTGATGGGATGTCCTGAAAACGAGGGAAACTCTTTAATTTTTATAGGCACACCTATAGTGATTTTCGGTTTTTTTCAAAAGAAACTTGGTCATTTGTCCGAAAAATAACATTTGATAAGTGTAACTGTTGATGAAGACCACAAATTAGTCATGAGAACTTTAATAATATATATATATATATATAGATATATATCTATTATCTATATATTATATATATATATATTATATATATATATATATATATATAATGATATCTATATATATATATATATATATAGATATATATATATATATATATATATATATATATATTTAGAAAATATATATATATATATATATATATATGATATATATATATATATATATATATATATATATATATATATATATATATCTTTATAGATATATATATATATATATTGATATAGACTATACTATATCTATAATATATATACTCTAATTAGTACATATTTTTTTTATATACCTGTTATTACATTTTTCATTTCCATAACGAAACAAGATGTTATGTCATTAAAAGTACTACTGCGACACCACAAGACCTTTATTCGTTCGCAACATAGTTTGGAGTAAGTTACGAATGATATATACTCTTTAATTATAATAACAAAGTTTCTCATAGTTGTGTTATATTTTGTTGTTTGTTCCTGACACTACGAGGTTTTTCCAGTACGCCCGTGAAAAATCATTCATTTGTTCAGTTTGTATATTGTCTTTTTTACAATGTGAATGGAAAGTCGATGGTTGTGATTGTTTTCCCATTTCCCGCTCTGAGAGGTGACAGAAATGCGGGACAGGATGCAGATGCGGTTTAGTTCCGCCACCCACATAATTTGGTTCAAGTTCCGACTAAATACATAGTCATTGTGTTTTAAATTAAATGTAATATTGAAGACAACCCTACAAAACATACACAAAAAACATTTTTTTAGTCTGTCCGTTATATTCATAATAGAATAGATATCTATCTATTATTCATAAACTAAATTTAATTACTTTTTTTACTAGTTTTTTTATGTAAAACATTTATAAATCAAATGAATAAGCTATTTTAAAATGACACTTCCCGCCACCACCCACGGAAGCCACGACATAGCATAATTTACGTTACAAAACCTAGCTTTTGTTTAATGTTGAGCATTACATCGGAAACCTATTTTCTAAGTGAGTTTAAGTAGTTAATTAGTAAATTGACTAAAACTAAATTAAAATGAAGATCCTTATCTCCTAATGGAACCTCTATAAAGAGTCGCCTTTTCTGAAATTTAAGCACTACCGCTTATAAATAATTTAGGGTAAACACACTATTATACTGTACATTTTGCAGATGTTTCGTGTTTTGTTTTTTAATTGTAATTTTTTTTCATCATCCTTAAATGATATGTAATTACGTTGCAGGTGGTAACTAAGTAGTCATAGTGTACCATTCGATGCATATGTCCTTACCATCCCCACTTAGCTGTTTTATGTTCATCGCAACTTATTTAATAGTACAGGTCGTCAGAAACAAATTAAGCAACGCTGCCGCGTTTGCATACTCTTTCACATCTTTCAATTATCCTCGCCGGACACAACATGAGGATTGTTTTCAGTTTTGTGTGACATTTGTCTAGTATCTTAGAATCTAGTAGGAGTTGTTATTATAATCAACTATAGTGCTCAAATTCTCCGCGTAGGGCTTTTTTATTTATCTTATAAGGAGGAAACGAGCCAACCACATGGATATCATCTTAAAACATACGGATGCGGGGATGTACGACTTCACTATTGGAGATCACTGATCTTTATTGCCATTTGATATAAAAATATAATTTATAAACGATATAATCAGTATACCAAATAAGCGAATATTTGGCATAAATATTTGATAGTCATAAAACTGTGCGACGTCCTGTGATCTATCTTGAAATTGTAACAGTAATTGAATCATTAAAAATCCTATTTACATTTTTTTATACTTCGATAGCTTCTTTAATTAGCTTAATATTAAATCTTTAGACAGAAATATTTTGCATTTCACTTGCAACGCATACAACGTGAATTTGCTACTACATTCCGTACAACATCAATTACCCACATTAGCTTTCTCGATCCACTGGGCATGGAAACGTTCCAAGAATTTTCTTGATATCAGTCGGTTTCCAATGACCTGACCACGTCTATACTATTACATAAGTTATTTTTAATAGCAAGAAATGAACCTTCACCCGTCACGTACCATATAGACAGACACTAATTAAGTTGACAGTAAAACTTATAATCTGTATAGAAAATACGTATAACTGAGAACGAAACCGGTGGAAACGGAAGCAATGAGGTTTCTTAAACAAAAAGCTAATATTTTTCATTACGTATTTGTCTTCAGACAATTGCTGATGGCACCTCTGTAAGCCGTCCTCTGTCAAATTGTCGTATTATACCATGATCAATAGAAAAAACGTGTGACTACAGTTTGAAACGTAAAGTATCTAGCATATTTAACATACTAAATAATTTGTGAGGGCAACGTTATTAAATTCCACAGTATTTAGCTCGAATTGAAATGTTAAACTCCCAAAAAACCATTAAACACTCAGAAATTTGAACAATGTAACGCGTTTACAAGCGATATGGTGCGCACTCTCTCACAATTTGCTGCAGATGAAATCTACCACTGTTTTGCGCGAGACACGACCAAACAATTACATGACACAGAAAATTTATAAAACTGCGTATTGCTATAGAAAAACTAGGTGTCCGCTTGAATATTTTTTTAAATATTTTGTATGTATATGTTTTTAACAGCATTCCAAAGTATACAAGACTAAATTGTAATTTTTCGAAATAGAAAGTCAAATTTTGACATGCTGGGTTGAGGGTACTCTTGAAAAAAATAGGTCGCTTTCAATTAAGATGACAAAATGAGTGACAGGCAATCTTCATAATAACAGATAGGAGGTACCAGAAATTCTATGTTAACGGCAATCAGTGCTTCCTTTTAACGACTTGTAAGTACTGTGTGTCGATTGGCAATTGAACACCAGCTTGTTTCGTTACGAATACAAGCAAAGAAACTAATAATTCATTTCCTCCAGTGAGAATCGAATCCGCAACCGTCACTTTTACAGCAATTAGCTGTTCTAATTATTGTTTCCTTCACTCGTGATCGCTTAATTAGTTACTTTACTCAAATCAATCACGTACCGTGGTCTTCCTGACATCTTCTATACTAGTTCAAATTTACAGTCTACGCTCAAACACGCAGTATTGTACTCCATTTAACCTAACCTAAAATTTAGTTTTATTCAAAAACAACACAAATAAAATTTACTTGTTAACAATTATTTAACATATCGGCAAAGATGCGGGTAAAACAATTCATTATTTATGTAGGTATCATATTTACGAACTGGCACAATGTCAACTGAATTTCAAATCGCTACAAAAAAAAATGTAACAAACAGTAGTTTTATTTTGTTAAACAACATCATAAAATACGCTAATTATATTAAATAAGGTAAACAGCTTAAAACGATATACTTAATAATACATTTCTTGTGAAATATGCGAAAAAACTGTTCACAAAGTACGAATAAACTTACCTGCTTTATAGTTTAGTCGGGAACACGTATCAGATTTGTATTTGTCTATGCAATATGACGCCCAGTTCTTAATATTTTATGGTACTAAAGGCACAATACTATTACCCACCCGTAATATAGAGGAGGTACGATTTAAGCGAGGGGGGAGGGGGAGGACAGGTACGATTAAGCAAGTTTACCCTATCATATTTTATGTTTTTGCTTAAAACTATCTAGGTTAGAAATCCACTGGCGGTATCAAGCGTTTGCGGCAGTCCTCACTTACCGTTGCATTATTCAACGGATATTGAATCGTCTCGTGACCGCCCTTCTAAGTAGCTCACTAAGAGGATTTAAGTTTTATATTCGTTATTTAAATTTTTACTTTCTTTAATATTTATTTTCGTTAAATTCCTGTTATAATTGTAGTTCAAAAAAAAAAAAAAAAAAAAAAAAAAAAAAAAAAAACAAAAAAAAAAAAAATATGGACTGGGTGCACTGTAACTCCACTAGTAGTGGCTTCTATCCCCATGAATGAAATGGTTACAAAAATAACGGGTAATAATGCAATAATGGTTCTGTTACTTAAGTTGTATTAACGAATTTTCAACGTTATATCTCCACTTAAGTAAGGCACAATATTTGAAAGATTGAACTCAATTATGTCAAGTGATTTAGAAAAGATCGTCGCCGGCGCAGAGGACAACTAACGGTACGGGTTTGTACATTATCATTTGGAGCAAATTAGAATTTTATTTTTTCCTTTTTACTTTTTTTTTATATGTTTCGTAACACTCGTAGCGTTGACCACTCACCCGAATGCGTTTGAGAGACAGAAAAGCGTAAAACGTAGTATCACGGATTCTTGAGGCCGCAGATAGCATGTAGTCCGATGGACCCGCTCTTTGCCATACTCCTATATAGATACAACTTAAAGCTTAAAACATCAGCAATATTAACCCTTATATTAGTCGATGGTATAATTTTGTTACAGACGTATCAATCAGTATAACAAACATGTCAATGGGATCGAAATATCTTCAGATTACGATCTGGACATGAGCGGATCCCATTTATTCGTACGACTTCCAGTGATATACGCATATATAGTTGTATGTAGTAAACGTTATCAAATATTTTGGTCTATTAATTAAATACTACAAGTATAGCTTAATTTTAATTCCACTTATAAATATTTTTATACTGTTACCAAATAATCTCGACTCCACCTATCGAGTTTTCCTAATAATTTTGAGGATTGATTTACGGGAATAATTTTGTATTAAATTATGTTACAAATATGTTTTTACAATTAGCTAAATTTCGTATTCAGATCGATTTTGATTATACGATTAAATTAATAAAGCATTAAGTCATATATTGTATTTTCACACTGATAGGATCGTTTACAACAATTCGATTGGCAATAAATATTAAATTAAGTTGTCGTATCAATTATTTATATACTGTCTGTTTTTATCAATAATCGACTTACTTAATAACATATAACTTTCCAAACGAATATACTTAGATACACAAAGATATTAGTCAGCGTAAACAACCAATGCTAAAACACGTTGGGTTTGTATTTAATGTCACTGGGAGAAGCTCACTAACTTTTAAATGGCTTACTCTAGGCAAAATAATCCCCGTTCGTTTCCTATCCTTAATATCGAATTTCATTCGTCCCATTAATCCTCTATTTGAGGTTACAGTGTGTACAATGAATGAATGATATGAAACAAAAACGTTAAAAAAACCAAATCCTAAAAAAACTTAGAAAAGTACATTTTTTAACAAAAAATTACATTATGTCATGCCAAAAATGATTGTTCTGTGCAATAATCCTTCAATCAAAGGGGCCCGGGCCGCGGTATTAAGCGTCCATCCAACGAAATCAATATTTGAAAACCATCTAGAGCGTTTCCGTCCAAAGATAATAAAGATCGTCAAGATCATATCCCGCTTATCCAATTTTCTATGTGTAATAAATATAAAATACAATAAAACATTATATACAGTGTGTTTCTTTGTCATAATATAAATTACTTAGAATTTGGTCAACCGACATCGGAATAATACTGTTTTGACTTCATTGACTCAATAATGTAGATTACAAATTGTTTGTACTTTACACACTATCTCATATTATACTGTTCAATGTTAAAGCAGTGGATTCAACATATTTTGTGAACGAAATATGCTTACGGCCCATTTTGTTATTTACCATGTCAAAATTTTGTGACATTCAATTCATATTGTTAATTTTATTAGGAAACGTCGTGGTGCAAAATGCTCAGCGTCTACTGTAAACGAAATAGTTTCACTTCTGGATTGACTTTCCACTCGAAGGATCGATTGTTACTTTCTATTTTCCTACTCTAGGTTCCGCCACTCCCCAGTAATGCCTGGAAAGTACGGAAAATCGAAACAGAGTAATGTCAACTCCTAGATTTCCAATGAATATTTAGTTAAACATTTAACATAAGTATATCTACATGCTATATAAATTTATTCTTTTTCAATTTCTTACGAATGATATAATAATGATATTTATTCAGCTTCAATTTAAATATGAATAGGCACCTTACTAAGCAGCTTCATTCAGGCTTAGAGAGAACCACACGAAGCGCATACGATACCCAAGCTTTCTAAAGCGTCGGGGGTGGGGGGGGACCAGTATTTTGAAGAACTACGAAATAATTTTATGGAAAGCTTAGTTCAGTTAGCAGTAATAGTAATTTACAACAGAGTAACCTGCTTCAATATAAATGGACAAACTAAATAGAGAAATATCTTGTTAGTTTGTATGATAATATTCTTAAGCTTTCACTTTATTCTGCGTATTAAAAGAACCGATATTAAGACCTGTTCATCAGTTTTGAAATATTGCGTACTGAGCAAAACTACACGCGGCTCTCTATCTTCTCACAAGAACGAGAAAGTTAAGACGCGTTAACAATTTACATAGTTGCTGTCCACTTCAGTACGCTGTATCTAATATATGTGTATTAAGATTTTAAATACAATCATTCTCTCTGGTTATACCAAGTCAATGTTTTAGAAGAATAATCTGATTTATAATTGAATTATTAATATTTATGGAAATGAATATAAATGGAATTTATGAGAGTGGACCGACTTTTCATATACGGTATAGGCTAACGTCTATATACTTATACTTCTAATACTACTTATTGTTATTTGGCTAGGGACCTGTTTTTAACTTTCATCATTTAATTCCTCATTATCCTAAGAAAGTTCATTGGCGACATAATGCTAGGTGGACGTCCAATGAGAATCATCTGGAGAATATTTTTATAACTATTAGCATGTTTGATGTTCTATCCAACTCGTGGAAATAATTATGTAACTTTCAAACACGTGTAAATTTATTATTTAAGAAATTTCAAAATTGGGGCGTAAATTAATTTCTTTTTCCTATCTGTTTTTATACACGGAAATACGTTCGAAGCTATCCACATTCGCTCGTCTCTCTAGAAGTATATTTTCATATACAAAACCTAAAGCATACATAATACAGCCACAAGCCTGTGAGTAGCGAGCTTTATCACTCCATGTACCGTAGCGCGTGCATGAGACGCATATAGTAGTTCTACCTAAAAAGGACCCGTCACGTAAACGTATAAAGCGACTTGTGGAAAGCCTTTCCTGTTACTGTCTTAGTCTTGAGATTAACTTTAAATTTTATTATATATATAGAAGTTGCCAGAAAAAAAATATATTATAGTAAAAATTGCAATAATTTTCCACTTTAATTGAATACTACTTACCACCGGGGGGAAAAAAAAAAAACCTGTTTAAAATGTGCTCTCGTTCGTATATCCTTGTGTGAAGTGATTTTTATTTTGGGTCATCTGTTAATTGTCGGTTTACTCGTTTACGGTTTACCATTTAATTGTGAATTTTGGTCTTCATATAAAAAATGAAATAGTCTATTGAATTCATATTTTATTTATTTTTTACAAGTCCACTTTGGGAAATGAATATAAATAATATTATCGCTTTCTTGGTCTGTCATAATATTTATAGCGCAACGTTCACTGCAATAGTATACAATTCTTCGGCTATTTTATTTAAAGATCGATTTCTTCGTCTTTCATATTTATGAACACACTAAATCCGGTGACGTACGTATGGTACAGTGGCACAGAGTCTGACTGTAAACGCGATTTATAGAATTGATTTTTCAACTCGAGGAAAATAATTGCTTTGTTGCCTTCTCCTAGTCAAAAGATAAACGTGACGTTGCGTTTTGACGTGCAATATCTTCCAAATTTGGTAAAAAGTAAGAACGTTAAGCAATACGTAAAGAGCGTACAGAAAGTAAATAGTATTTTTTTTAAAGTAAACTGTTAAATAAAATAAAAAAAATAAAAAAAATAAATAACAACAGTAAAGAACGAACACTGACACAGAAAACTGAAGTTAATTTTACAAATTACAATACAACAACATCTTCAATATGAGCAAGGAAGCCGAACTAGATATTACTTTCGGAAATTCCGTCCAAGCATTCTTGTTTTGTGTGTTGGAAAATTCAAAGGGCGTGTACGACCGGGGGTCCTGTTAACGAGTGAACATCTTCTATAATCGAGTCGGATATACGAGTAGCATACGGTTTTGCAAGCAGTTGGTCATTACAATGTCTTTATTTTAGTAATTCCACTAATTTCCTTTTTTTAATTTTTGTTTAATGAATGCGACACTTTAATTTTTTATATTCATTTTTTGTACTACTAAATTTACGGAGAGTATAATCCAGCCAGCTGCTGTTAGATGAGGATCCCATTGATCAAAGACAGTCTCTCACAACAATAATTAATTTATCCATTCAATTTGAAGGGGGTTTCCCGCAAACGTCGCTTATTTCACGCTCGAACGAATTCCAGTCATAAAACGGAATTTGTTCACAAACGTCGAGTCTCTGGTCTCCGAAATGTACGAGTCTTTCGTACTACTTCGATATCATATGAGTATGGAAAATATAATATTGATTAGAAATGGGGACTGGTTGTTTCATATTTTAATATTGTTACTGTATTTAGATAATTTATACTGAAGAGGCATGTGGGAAGTTTTGTCAGAAAATAATACATGTCGAGAATAGGAACTTGATTAAGGTACTCGCTATTACTGTCTATTGGGTAACGTAATGGTAACCATGTCACTCACGCTAAGTCTACCAGGAAGGAGTGATGAAAAGAACTCATTTCCCCGATCCGTATTAACCAAACTATTGTGTTTCAGAGGCTAGCCTCTTGAGAGCTTCCTCAAAATTTTGATACAGGTTTTTTCTTATTTAAATTATCGAAATATTTGCAGGTCATTCAATTTGCGATTAAAATTTAAAGAACCTGAAATTAACTTTCCTAATATACAACACAATATTCTTTTTGATTCTGGCTGGGCTGGATGCAGGTGCGGCTGGCACACGACAATACGGCCCAGCAGATGAGTATCTTGCCTTATGTATGGCCCTTAGTTAGATATTTAAAAAAACACGTTCCGCCTGAGAAATTTGTATATATTGTACCCCTCGTCAGATAGAATGCGGACTAAATACATAAAATCGTGATCATAGATGACGTTCAAACCGAAGAAATAAGTGTACTGGTGATCGGTAAATACAAGTAACCACCATATGAAGGAGGGGGAAGGTGAGCCTATATAATACTATATAGGTCTACCATACAATGGTCAATCCCAGTTACCGATCTTCACGATTGAATAGCTCTTTTATCCTTTTTCTTATAATCATACTTTGCCATTTATTGCCTTTTGTTAATGCCAAATTCACTCATTTATAATAGACACAAAAAATCCTAGGTTAAGCTTACTACCTATGTCATTATACTTTAGGAAGACATTCTTTTTAGCTAGAGTTCAGTAAGACACTTTATGCCTGATATACTAAATTAAAAAGAAATTTCGTTTTAGGTGTAATTAAAAATATATACATAGATATACATAATTATATAATTATATTATATCGATATATATATATATAATATAGTATATATCTATATATATGATATCATAAATATTCGATATATAATAGATATATAGTATATAATAAGATATATTATATCTATATATAGATATAAAAAAAGAACAACTTATTTTGTTTTGGACTCGCAGCCTATGATGGAGTTAGTCATCTGGCCCCGAGACATGCGGGGGACGGCAGGAACACATGGTACCGAGAGGTCACCGATTTTCTAGAATGCAAAAATACTTTCATAAATATACTAATAATTTACTAACGTATAAACTGGGTCTTTTTTTTCGGGAGTGACAGTAGGGAAAAAACTGAGGACCAATCGTCTACACGAGACTTCTACTACGCAATCTGTAATTCGATAGTAGCGCTAAGGGCTATATGGTTATTATTTTAACTATGTTTAAGATACGCTCAGAATAACTATAAACTTTGCATTGGGACAACTTCTGATGGTTACACCATCTGATTTGAGTCTAATCGATTTAAATATAATTTTTAAATTTCCCTACTCCCTAGATATATCGCGGCGTAAGCTGCCAACTGCCGAAGAAGTATTCAGCGTTTTAAATAACAATGTAAAATTTACACATAATATGGACGGAGGATCACGGGCTTTAACCAAATGACTTACATGGTTTCTCTAAACGTTAAAATATGTATAAACGTTTAATATTTTATAAGTCTACGGGTACCATGGGGTTGTGGGATATTCCACAAATGGTTACTAAGGATTGCATGGGGATGTCATTGTGGAGGTGCTGGGGTAGCGTCGAGACGTGGGCTGTGTGAGGACTTGATCCAAGGTGGGTATGTGCCTCGTTATAGCTGTGGTTCACTTCCCCACCTGTCTGCAACTTGATTCTCTATCCGGGTGCGTACCAACAACATACACAATCGCCAGTTAGAGGCTAAGGTTCACTCATCGTGTCGGGAACAGGGTGGTGGACGTTTGTTGGGTGAAGAGCGTCGAAAAGGTACGCCTATCCGACAAAATACATAAATAGCATAAAACCTTTATGGGTTACGTGGGGTACGAAAGGAAGAAATAACCGAGGTGAAGAAACTGCAGTGTATAGTTTCCGCGTGTCCGAATTCCACATTATTGACTTTAATACAAAAAATTTTAAATCAGTCAGTCCCACTGCGCTTCGATGGCGTCAAATGTTTGTATATTAATAATATATATCTGCAAACTGTAAATGTTCATAAATAAAGAAGAACATTGAGCATTTACGTATGTATTACGTACAATAATACAAACATGTATAAATGTAGAGCAGAATTGTGTTACTAATTTACATGTAGAGTGTTTCACTCAATAATGTCCGCCTTGAAAATTACTTGCAGCGTGTAGGAACTGTTACAGAAACAGTTCCATAGTCCTAGAATGTAATGGGTAAGTAAGTTTAGCGAAGTTAGTCTATTTAAGATTAAGTAGTAACAGTGTAAAAATGCATTTTTATAAAAATATGAATAACTATATTTTTTATAAACAATTTCATACACTTATTTGAATTCATGACGATTATATACGTCACTTATTGAATGTTACAATTTAATTTTACAGTTCGATTATAAATTATTTTTTTTGTAAATTTTAAACGCACACGTAACTTTACTCCAACTCGCCGCTATACCCTCAAATAACACTAGAAAATGTAAGTGTATTATTTTGATAGGATTTCCTTTATATATTTTTATGGAACGACAAGAACATAACCGGATGACATTTTCCTTTGTTTACAAAGCGACGCGAGTAGTTTGCTCCGACCTTAGTTTATTATGAAGAAGCATTTGGTATATATCTAAACCAACTTATGTAAGACCCCTTACTCCGTGTAATGTGAAGTTAAGCATAGTTTTACCGATACGGTGACGGTTAGAAAGTGTATATTATAATTTAATGAATCTCGCAAGTAGTGAGAAAGACAGAAAGAATATAATATTAAGATAAACTCCTTCCGCTTTTCGTCTAATGTTTGAGACTTTACGTGTTAAGTGAAATAAAGATTTGTAACTGAATATTCTAATATAAGGGTTTCCTATTTATAACGAGTGAATGTCAATAACCTTAAATACGTTGGATGGATAGCGACAGTATTGTTATATATATATATATATATATATATATATATATATATATATATATATATATATATATATATATATATATATATATATATATATATATATATATATATATATATATATATATATATATATATATATATATATATATATATATATATATATATATATATATATATATATATATATATATATATATATATATATATATATATATATATATATATATATATATATATATATATATATTGTTGTGTTCGGACGCCGTCAGCGCATTAAAATAGAAGATTCTTTTTCTGAATGGTCACTTACCTGTGCTGGCGTCCCTCAAGGTGGCGTGTTGTCTCCTCTTCTATTTTCAATATTTATTAATTCAATTTGTCAAAAAATCACTTCTCTCTACCACCTGTATGCTGACGATTTACAAATTTACTCACAAGGTTCTCTCGCTGAACTACCAGTAACTATCAAAAAAATAAACAAGGACCTTGAGACAATTTCAACTTGGTGCAAATATTTTGGGTTAACGATAAATCCTTTAAAAACAAAAGCAATTATAATCGGCAGTCCCAAATTATTGGCGAAAATTGATAAATCGCAAATGACACCTTTAGTGATCAATGGATCCTGTATTCCATTTACCGAATCGGTAAGAAATTTAGGTGTCATTATGGATCAGCATTTGTCTTGGGAATCACAAGTGGGAGAGGTAAGTAGAAAAATTTATGCTGCATCGTCGAGCCTGCGTAGGCTACGTAATTTCCTACCACTACCCACCAAAATTGTGTTGGCTAACTCACTCCTATTACCAATTCTTGATTATGCTGATATTTGTTATCTTGACATTAAGGAGGAGCTATTGAATAAACTTGAGCGGCTTCAAAATCTTTGCATTAGGTTCATATTCGGTGTACGTAAATATGAACATATCTCCGAGTTTCGAAATAAGCTTAAGTGGCTCCCTATTCGCCTTCGCAGGAATACTCACATACTTCATCTTCTCTATTCAGTGCTGTTTAATCCTTCTACTCCCCCATATTTGAAGGAACAGTTTAAGTTCCTTCATGACACCCACTCCCGTTCCTTACGTTCCGATAATAACTTACTACTTGAAATTCCTCTTCACTCTTCCTCTTTTTACTCCAATTCCTTTACTGTAAAAGCTGCCAAACTATGGAATACTATTCCTATTAAGATCAGGCGTGCTAAAAGCTTACACATTTTTAAAAAGAGGCTTAAAAATCATTTTTTAAGCCTGTAATATTGTATTTTTTTAATTCTTAATTATTTTTTCTTTTTGTTGAGATCTTGATTTGTACGGGGTATTGTTATGTATTATTTTCAATTTAGTATAATGTATGTCATATGTGTAGTTTTATATATAAATATATATGTATCTATGTGTATGTATGTATATGAAAGTGTGTATGTATATTTATATGTGTATGTATGTGTATATATGTGTATGTATGTGTATATATATGTATGTATATGTATATATATTTATGTATTTCTTTATTAATGCACCGCCCATCCTTATACAACTCCAACTTCCAAAGGTTGCCTGGAAGAGATCGCTTTAAGCGATAAGGTCGCCTAGTTGTACTTCTTTTATTTTATTATTTACTTTTTTGCTCTTTAATTTAAGTTGTGCAATAAAGTATATTTATTATTATTATATATATATATATATATATATATATATATATATATATATATATATATATATATATATATATATATATATATATATATATATATATATATATATATATATATATATATATATATATATATATTTATGATTTGTTACATTTTCTCTTTTTAATATAGAATAATATTATATTATAAAACATAAAACATTCTGTTTTTGAGATATTGCGTTCAAACGAAAAAAAGTATCAAGCTATCGAACTTAGAAGCTGTGCAGCTGGACCACGGCGGCAAACGTGTATTCTTATTATATGTCATGAACATGAGAGCATGCATGAAGAGGTTAATGACAGTGGACGAGGCGAAAGAGGTATGCAGGGACCGCAGCGCAAGATATGTATGTATGTTTGTATGTATATGTCATCGAGAGTATGCTCTTAAAGGATCTCTGTTCATGGACTCTTTTATTTTTCCCTTTCATTATATAGCTTTTTGATTATTCTGGCATAACTTAACACACCCAGCATGAAAATGTTATCTTTTGTATAATACAATACTATATTCTAAACTAAACAAAAACCTAAACATAAAAAAACCTATACATATTTTAAAATGACCTATAATTTTAAAATGTTTTTCTTGTTCCTTTGTCTTAGATTTGTAAACCATTATACCGTTTTCCTTTAGTCTTTATTTCTAAATCGTACTGAACTAAAAAAGCGATTCAATACAGAATAGTATTTCACACCCACCATATGGTATATTTGATTTTTCAAAATCAATAATATATATAGACTTATCTGTTTCTAATTTCTTAATAACTGTGCTCTTTGAACGGCATATAAGAATTTACACAATACTAAAAAATAAAATTTTTGAACTATATGAAGCATAATGATCTGATTTTTAAAGAACTCTCACTGGAAGAGAAGATTGAGGAGCAATATATATATGCTACTTTGTATTCCATTATCAAACGGGATGGAGTCTCACGAAGAATCACGCTTACCAAGCGCAAGTACTCAGTATTACAGGTATAAGTCAATTACAATCAAAATAAAAAAAATAAGGATTATATATAAAGAGCAAATTACTATTTAAAGTTTTTGCTTTCTTTATAAAAGAAAGTAGACAATGATTATCTTTTCTAAACAACGTTTTCATCTCAACTCGTATCCCCACAGCAGCATCCCTATAGTTAGCGCTAATCACTGTGTAGTGTATAATTTGCAAGTGGAGTAATGCAGTACAGTCGACTGACAAGACTGTCAAATATTGTAGATAGAAATAAAATGGCAACTCTAAATTTTTATTGACAGTATAACTTTTTGTTTTGATTGTTTTATACAATAGTACTTTAAGTGGGTTTTGTTTAATTTTTAAGCTATTTGAGTATAGTTTGCTTGTTGCTGTAGCGGCATTTTAAATTACCATTTAAAAACAGGTTACACTATTCTAAGATAAAGATGGTTTTACAGCAACGGTGATTGTTTAATTATTCATATCTCTCGTTTCATATGAAGTACAGTAGGCGGTGATCAGATGAAACTTCAGATTAAATATGTTGTGTCTAACTATTGTTACTAATAGGCCTAGGCCAATATTTCAAAAGATCAAACGAACTGTGTAGAAATTTTGTTCCACTCTTGTTTATTTAAACATACATAAAGTTTGAAAATGTATATATATATATATATATATATATATATATATATATATATATATATATATATATATATATATATATATATATATATATATATATATATATATATATATATATATATATATATATATATATATATATATATATATATATATATATATTGTTGTGTTCGGACGCCGTCAGCGCATTAAAATAGAAGATTCTTTTTCTGAATGGTCACTTACCTGTGCTGGCGTCCCTCAAGGTGGCGTGTTGTCTCTTCTTCTATTTTCAATATTTATTAATTCAATTTGTCAAAAAATCACTTCTCTCTACCACCTGTATGCTGACGATTTACAAATTTACTCACAAGGTTCTCTCGCTGAACTACCAGTAACTATCAAAAAAATAAACAAGGACCTTGAGACAATTTCAACTTGGTGCAAATATTTTGGGTTAACGATAAATCCTTTAAAAACAAAAGCAATTATAATCGGCAGTCCCAAATTATTGGCGAAAATTGATAAATCGCAAATGACACCTTTAGTGATCAATGGATCCTGTATTCCATTTACCGAATCGGTAAGAAATTTAGGTGTCATTATGGATCAGCATTTGTCTTGGGAATCACAAGTGGGAGAGGTAAGTAGAAAAATTTATGCTGCATCGTCGAGCCTGCGTAGGCTACGTAATTTCCTACCACTACCCACCAAAATTGTGTTGGCTAACTCACTCCTATTACCAATTCTTGATTATGCTGATATTTGTTATCTTGACATTAAGGAGGAGCTATTGAATAAACTTGAGCGGCTTCAAAATCTTTGCATTAGGTTCGTATTCGGTGTACGTAAATATGAACATATCTCCGAGTTTCGAAATAAGCTTAAGTGGCTCCCTATTCGCCTTCGCAGGAATACTCACATACTTCATCTTCTCTATTCAGTGCTGTTTAATCCTTCTACTCCCCCATATTTGAAGGAACAGTTTAAGTTCCTTCATGACACCCACTCCCGTTCCTTACGTTCCGATAATAACTTACTACTTGAAATTCCTCTTCACTCTTCCTCTTTTTACTCCAATTCCTTTACTGTAAAAGCTGCCAAACTATGGAATACTATTCCTATTAAGATCAGGCGTGCTAAAAGCTTACACATTTTTAAAAAGAGGCTTAAAAATCATTTTTTAAGCCTGTAATATTGTATTTTTTTAATTCTTAATTATTTTTTCTTTTTGTTGAGATCTTGATTTGTACGGGGTATTGCTATGTATTATTTTCAATTTAGTATAATGTATGTTATATGTGTAGTTTTATATATAAATATATATGTATCTATGTGTATGTATGTATATGAAAGTGTGTATGTATATTTATATGTGTATGTATGTGTATATATGTGTATGTATGTGTATATATATGTATGTATATGTATATATATTTATGTATTTCTTTATTAATGCACCGCCCATCCTTATACAACTCCAATTTCCAAAGGTTGCCTGGAAGAGATCGCTTTAAGCGATAAGGTCGCCTAGTTGTACTTCTTTTATTTTATTATTTACTTTTTTGCTCTTTAATTTAAGTTGTGCAATAAAGTATATTTATTATTATTATATATATATATATATATATATATATATATATATATATATATATATATATATATATATATATATATATATATATATATATATATATATATATATATATATATATATATATATATATATATATATATATATATATATATATATATATTTATGATTTGTTACATTTTCTCTTTTAATATAGAATAATATTATATTATAAAACATAAAACATTCTGTTTTTGAGATATTGCGTTCAAACGAAAAAAAGTATCAAGCTATCGAACTTAGAAGCTGTGCAGCTGGACCACGGCGGCAAACGTGTATTCTTATTATATGTCATGAACATGAGAGCATGCATGAAGAGGTTAATGACAGTGGACGAGGCGAAAGAGGTATGCAGGGACCGCAGCGCAAGATATGTATGTATGTTTGTATGTATATGTCATCGAGAGTATGCTCTTAAAGGATCTCTGTTCATGGACTCTTTTATTTTTCCCTTTCATTATATAGCTTTTTGATTATTCTGGCATAACTTAACACACCCAGCATGAAAATGTTATCTTTTGTATAATACAATACTATATTCTAAACTAAACAAAAACCTAAACATAAAAAAACCTATACATATTTTTAAAATGACCTATAATTTTAAAATGTTTTTCTTGTTCCTTTGTCTTAGATTTGTAAACCATTATACCGTTTTCCTTTAGTCTTTATTTCTAAATCGTACTGAACTAAAAAAGCGATTCAATACAGAATAGTATTTCACACCCACCATATGGTATATTTGATTTTTCAAAATCAATAATATATATAGACTTATCTGTTTCTAATTTCTTAATAACTGTGCTCTTTGAACGGCATATAAGAATTTACACAATACTAAAAAATAAAATTTTTGAACTATATGAAGCATAATGATCTGATTTTTAAAGAACTCTCACTGGAAGAGAAGATTGAGGAGCAATATATATATGCTACTTTGTATTCCATTATCAAACGGGATGGAGTCTCACGAAGAATCACGCTTACCAAGCGCAAGTACTCAGTATTACAGGTATAAGTCAATTACAATCAAAATAAAAAAAATAAGGATTATATATAAAGAGCAAATTACTATTTAAAGTTTTTGCTTTCTTTATAAAAGAAAGTAGACAATGATTATCTTTTCTAAACAACGTTTTCATCTCAACTCGTATCCCCACAGCAGCATCCCTATAGTTAGCGCTAATCACTGTGTAGTGTATAATTTGCAAGTGGAGTAATGCAGTACAGTCGACTAACAAAACTATCAAATATTGTAGATAGAAATAAAATGGCAACTCTAAATTTTTATTGACAGTATAACTTTTTGTTTTGATTGTTTTATACAATAGTACTTTAAGTGGGTTTTGTTTAATTTTTAAACTATTTGAGTATAGTTTGCTTGTTGCTGTCGCGGCATTTTAAATTACCATTTAAAAACAGGTTACACTATTCTAAGATAAAGATGGTTTTACAGCAACGGTGATTGTTTAATTATTCATATCTCTCGTTTCATATGAAGTACAGTAGGCGGTGATCAGATGAAACTTCAGATTAAATATGTTGTGTCTAACTATTGTTACTAATAGGCCTAGGCCAATATTTCAAAAGATCAAACGAACTGTGTAGAAATTTTGTTCCACTCTTGTTTATTTAAACATACATAAAGTTTGAAAATGTCGTTATGCAATGTCAAACACGTCGCGTACATTTCTGTGAATTTGCGAAATGTGGGATGGCTAAGTGGTGGCGTGAAAGCTCGTCGCGTCTAGAAATATAATTAAGTTTTAGTCTGCGTTCTAAACAACGTCACGTTAGAACTTTAATTTGAATGTAAAATTGAAACGTTGAACGTGTCTTGGTTTTATGACTTATTTCTGCGCAGTATCTTAGTAGTAGTTACTTTCCTTTCTTAATTTTATATTTTAACTATTTCAGACCAATTTGAATATTTATGTGATTACAATAAATCACTTGCTAACTTTATGATAACGTCCTCAAATTTAATTTAAGAAATGCCTTCATAGTGTATGAAGTATTTATGTGATACACAACATGTACTAAGTACCCGAAGTAAACTGACCGCATATACAATGATGGGCTCAATATTAGAGCTCAATGAATAGGATGAACCAAATCAATATCAGATTTATGATATTATAATACAGATTATAATAAATCAACTCACAAGTCTCATCGACTACATACACTTTACAATTTTACTGATTTTAAGCAGAAAACTATAAACCGAAGTAGAATTTGATTAAAAAGCGTTTGACTCGGATGTGATTGGAAACTCGCGTGAGTGAAGGCACACACAAAATCGTTTGCTGGATTTCTAAAAGCCGCAATCCACGATCGTCAATGTTTTTACATAATTTTATGTTGTCGTGTGATTTTTATTTATTTTTTCAATAGAAATTTTTCAATAAAAACAGAAGAGTGTTATATCTGACATTTTTACTATCTGTACCAATACAATCAAAATATTTTAGCTTATTGAATTTTACAAAATACAAAACGTATTATATTTAATTATCTATATACCAAAGGACTATGGACATCATAGATTGAATATACATTTCAATATAGCTCACTGTGACCCTGGACAATTACCATATGTCACGTGTTATACACTAGTGATAATTGTAAGACACAGCTGGTAAAAACAAGTTTAAAGATAAAACAAATTACTCTATATACGATTTCATATATTTTTCACGTTTACAAGAAAGTGTCTGAGCGATGCAAATGCAAACTGTAGAGATTTGCTTCGCTCGTTTCTTTAAATACCAAATACAAAGTCTATCAGTACATGAAAGGTTAGATTTCCAATTCGAAGTGTACGCCTCCGTGGCGCAATGGTTAGCGCATTCGGCTGTTAACCGAAAGGTTGGTGGTTCGACCCCACCCGGGGGCGAATTGTCTATAATGTTTTTTTTACCTAAAAGTTATTTTTTTAATAAATATATCTAATTATTATCTGTAATATATGTTTTAGACTTAAAACTGTTATTTACGTGAGATGGAATTTAAATATCCATATATCAATAGGTTACTTACGACCGCCAAATATTTGTCCCACAGATTTAAATAAACTATAATAAAGAAATATCTTGAAATATCGACACCTTGCATCGCTTGTGCACTGCCACTGTCCTCGTGAATGTAATTTCCAAACCAAAAGCCGAATATTAAACTGATTTAGAGGCTTATTGAGACATTCAATGACACTCAAAGGTAGAAAAACAACGGTTTAATGAATTTGTAAGGTGAGACCTTGCAAAGTAATATTATTCTATAATAAAAAGAGAAAATGTAACATCGTTATATAAATCACCTTAACTTCTTTACAAATATACAACTTAGATTTCTCTATAAAAACACGAAAATATACTTTTTTCCTGTTCCGTTTATCTAAGTTTTAGGAGCTTATTTCAAATTATTATATTATATTGCTATCCATCCAACGTATTTAAGGTTGCTGACCTTCACTCGTTGTAGACAAGAAACTCTTATATTAGAATATTCAGTTAGATATGTTTATTTGTTTGTCTATTATTGTAAGAAGACAAATCGCGGCGTTAAGATCCACTCAACATGTAATGTCTCAAATATTAAACGAAATCGGAAACAAGTGTATCTTAATATTATATTCTCTCTCTATATATAATACACTTTCTAACGTCACAGTAACGGTTAAACTATGTTTAGCTTCACATTACGCGGAGTAAGGCGTCTCACATAAGTTAGTTTAGATATATACCAAATGCTTTTTCATAATAAACTAAGGTCGGAGCAAACTACTCGCGTCGGTCGCTTCGCTTTGTAAACAAAGAAAAACGTCATCCGGTTATGTTCTTGTCGTTCCATAAAAATATATAAAGGAAATCCTATAATACACTTACATTTTCTAGTGTTTGAGGGTATAGCGGAAAGTGAGAGTTAAGTTACGTGTGCATTTAAAATTGACAAAAAAAAATAATTTATAATCGAACTGTAAAATCAAATTCAATGAATTATTTTATTATATTTTTTATGACAACAAAGTGACGAACACGCAATTTTTCGAAAGATGGCAACCGGGACTCAGGATCTGCTTGGATATAGGCAGAGCTGTCTCCTCCACTAAAACTTGAAACGTGACAGTAAATCAAGAAAAATTGTACTTCTTTTTCTAAGCCTGGAAATGAAGGACTTCTATTACAATATTTAGCAAACAAAAACCTCTCGAAGGTAATATACTGTTTCTATAAATGAAATAAAGAAACAACAAAGCGTGAAAACGCGGACAAAATTAGCTTAAATAATTGTACCTACGATTAAACTTTTGAATATATAATTGTGTTGTACAAATACCGAACTTTGCTTATGCTAAACATTTTGTTGACCTAGTAAAAGAAACATTAAGTTAGATGTAAGCTGACAAAAATCAGACACTAATATCACATAAAAAGCTATACCTCAATGAATGCAACTAAGTGTATGAAATTTTGCATAAAAATGTAACTCTACATATTTTTAGAAAAATGCATTTATATACTACTTAATCTTAAATAGACAAACTTAGCTAAATTTACTTACTTATTACATTCTAGGGCTATAGAACTGTTTCTGTAACAGTTCCCGAACGCTGCAAGTAATTTTCAAGGCGGACATTATCGAGTAAAACACTCTACATGTAAATTAGTATCACTATTCTGCTCTACATTTATACATATTTATGTATTATTGTATGTAATATGCATATGTAAATGCTGAATGTTATTTCTTATTTATGAACATTTACAGTTGGCAGATATTACAAATATATGACGCCATCGTAGCGCAGTGGTACTGATTGACTGACAGAAAATTATTAAGTTAGCAATGTTTCGGATATATAACGAAAATTATCTTCTTACTTTAGATAAAAATGCTAAAAATATAAAGAGATTTACGATATTGTTTTGTATTATTTCTAGAAAGGCAGGCAGAAATAAGTGTTTAAATTTTTAATTAAAAAAAAATTTATATATGCCATATGCAATAACACTTTCTGACCAAGCAAGTGTTTACCAAGTAAGTAAGACATATGTATTATTGTTAACGTAATTAAGTTCAAGTGCAGGCTAATCTTAGTACTAGGTAATGCAATTTGAGTAACCATTTGTTGTACGTATCCACAACACGACGATAGTATTAATATAGTATAATATTATTCTTAAACATTTAAAGATTTAATATGGAAAATAGTTGAGTCATTTGGGTTGACAAGACAGTGGTCTCCGCTAAACGTCGTGTGTTAAATTGATATTGTTATTTTAATATATTGCGCTTTTAGATTTTAAGCTTCATTAGCTTCATAAATTAGTTATTTGTTGTCGTTAATAAAAGAATTTTTCAACTTTCAAGATACAAATATTATTTTAAAAGTGTTAATCCACAATAAGAACAAGAAAATACTACGTTAAACATTACGTTTTTTTTACTATTTTTTAAATTTTTTAAGTATGTTACCATTAAGATATTATCATTTTAGTAGCGTAACTCAACGCTGGACAATATATGAATAGTTTCTTCCTAGCTCTAGCCATATACATGGATATTTAGTTAAATGTGAAAATTTAGCTAAGTGCATAAATAAGGCAAGATATCATCTGCTGGGCGTGTCGTCGTGTGCCAGCCGCACCTGTATCACAGCGTAGGCAGGTATGAATATAAATATTTGTGTTGTACAAATATATATATAATAATATTAATGTAAATTATGATTCATTTTCTTCAAGCTTTATCTCAAATTAAGCAATCTTGTAGTTATTTCGGTTTAATAACAAGAAAAATAAAATAACAAGAAAAATCCGTATCAAAGTCTTAAAGGACGTTGTTGCACAGTAGACAGCACAATAGTTTTGGTTTTCGATTCTCAGTCGGAGAAATAGATTATTATTTCCTCTCTCCTTCCTGGTAGACTTGGCGCAGTGTCGAATTACATGATATGTTAAGAATGTAGTGTCGTGATACTGGATTCCACCTCCTTACCAGACTACAGACGGTATTAAGCGAGAATCTTAGATAAAAATCTTAACGCTAATGTATCTTAACACATATTTAAAAACCATCAGATTGAACGGAGACAGGTATTTTTCTGACATACTTCCCGAATACTCTCTCAGTATAAATTATATATAAAAGTTATACCATATTACCATAAAAAGAACCAGCCCAAGTATTTCTAACCCAATATTATATCATACATACTCATATGATATCGAAGTTAATATGAAAAAGAATCGTAAATTCGGAGATCTACATAACATCCAGCTTCAGTGGAAAAATAAAATTTATATCTTTTGTGAACAAATTCTAGTTTTATGACTGGAATTCGTTCAGAGCGTGAAATAAGCGACGTTTCGGGGAAACCCCCTTGAATGAAATGGATAGATTATATTTATTATCGTGAATTGCATTGTATTACGGTCCGGTACACTTTGCTTATTTTAATGCGTACATAATTCTCGAATATAGAATGAAAAAAGAAAGACAATAAAATATAGAGACGAATCACTTAATTTTGA
Source organism: Dione vanillae (assembly GCA_037178615.1). Classification (NCBI taxonomy): domain Eukaryota; kingdom Metazoa; phylum Arthropoda; class Insecta; order Lepidoptera; family Nymphalidae; genus Dione; species Dione vanillae. Next base: position 93,979 of record JAZFAU010000454.1, on the reverse strand, counting down.
AATTCTGGCCACAATTTATGATTTTTTTTATATGGCGATTTCTATTCTTTTATCAACTCTGTCCTTATATATCTTTGAGAACATGATTTGATTAATAATTATAAAAAGCAAAATCATTCAACCAGAAATTTATACAAATAATACGCAAGAACAAATAACTTAAGTAAATATTGAAAACATACTTTACTAAGTTGACTATTCTATATTTTATATGTGATTATTATAACCAGAAAGATATAGATATTCGAGGAACTTTAATATTTTCTGACTCTGTCAAAAGACTCGGTAGACAAATGAAAAAAGGAGCTCCTCAACTTCGTGGAACGGAGTTTCTTGGCACTATTTTCTCTCTGCCTATCCTGTTATACGCGAAGTAAAGCATGATACTGTTACAATTATAAAAACGTTTCATAGCCATACATTAATAGGAACCAGCTTGCTACAAATAAAGAAATCAATATCTATTGTAATAATAAAAGTAAAGTGGTCCGTCTCTAGCTAAGTCAAAGATCAAATGAGATACATGACGAGATCCCTAGATTTGCAAAGTATTGAGATCAGCTGCCACTTGTAATGTATCACACGCTATGTTGTAATATTAAATATTAGCTTCGAAGTTCAGTTAATGTATATTGAATAAATATTTGATGATGATTATTTTAAGAGTGTCTGAGTTTATATATTAGTACTAGCTTTAGTCTAGTTTAATTTTGAGATAAGTCTCCGGATGTATAGGAAGTCATGCTCCGAGGAAACACTCCGTTAAAGAAGAATTTTTTGTGCACGTTCTTTGTGATAATATAATTTGTTTAAGGTATTTCGTTTGACACGTTTCATTTGTATCCTCTCAAATCAACAACTGTTACATTAACAGTTCATACTTTGCTGCTGCACCGCGACCTCTTAAACGGGCAAATTATATTATCTACTTTTAAAATATTATTAAGAAAAGTAAGAAAATATAACTTGAACTCTTGTATAAATTTGATTCTTGAAAGTGTAACGTTATTCCAGTATCACTGGCAATAAATCAAAGGACGGATTAATTTCCATCTGACACTTGAATTTGTCAAGATTACTTATCTCTGTCTCTTAAATTTACGATAGTAAAAAGAATATGGCCACCGCGATATTGTGAGATTAAGCGACGGTTGCAGGTTCAGTTCCCTATAGCTACCTCGTTATGCGGGAAAGAATGTCTTCACGCTTAATCCCGCATAGTAGGTAAGACAAAACAGTCTAAGCTTATTATGTTTCAAAACAAAAATCTAAAAGCTAGAAAATCTTATAATCTTTCAATTAATACATTATACATAAAAAAGTAAGAGAAAAGCTTTAAACAAAGAATGGGACTGGGATGGCATTTTTCCATATTAAATATGACTGTGTATTTTTAGTTATGTTTAGAATTGCAGAACTTTTTATACAACATTTTATATTTAAAAGATTTCATTATTGTATACGTACATAATAATTAATTACTGTAAAACCTTAGTACAGCTTTAAACCTAATGGAAGGTATAATTATTTAAATGTAAATATAAAATTGTTATAGGAACATGAGGTAATAGAATTTTATTTACCTTTCCATCATTTATTACTAAACTCTGTTCGAAATATTACGTGAAAACTTAACGTAACTAAACTCCGCGCTTTGTGTTAAATGTAATGCTTTGAGTAAACGTTACTTGTGATAAAATATATTAAATTTATTACAAAGAAAATGTAAATAAAATTTATATGTCACATTTTGCAGCACAACTGAGCGCTAGCAATCTCCGAATCAGGTTCTAAGAAAGCTTCCTTTCGAAATCATACCTATGTAGATGTTCAATAATTGAAACCGTAAATATTCATTATCATTTATAGATTTTGATAAAAAATATATATATTATTAAGATATTATTGATTGACAATGAAGCAAAGCCATCGGTAGTACTTGTTTTTTGATAATTAAGTTATATATTATTAAAGTTAATTAATAGTAAAAATGTTACAATAGCATAATATGTAAATATAGATAGATAAACAGGCAAAGTATAAAAATTTTACAGATTAATATTTTAGAAATCTGAATTTTCTCTTGTTTTTTAGCTCATACCATGGTAGGAAGAGGGAACTGCAGGAACCATGGTTTGATACACGGATAGGTAACTTAACGTGTTCAAATATACCAGTAAAAATAATATTTATAATGAGACTGAATATACATTAATTTAAAAAAATTATATTAAAACATTCTGAAGAAAATTCAATTTGTGCAATACTCATCTATTGTTTTACGTAATATTTTTTTCGTTTTTCATTTGCTATGCAGACGTTTCTTAGTAAACGGGGAAATGCAAGTTTTGCTTCTCATCTAAGAAATTCGAATAGTTTTTGTCTTTTTCTCTATGAGATTTAATGTTTAATTAAGACATTTTTATATAAGAGAGTAAACTTGTGCTCATTTGCAAATAATTGAGTAAGGGTCGTTTCACTTCTAGGTCCCTTAGAAGTCCCCTTTACCTGTTTAAGGTGTACCTGTCCTGCTAATTATTAGCTTTACACTTTATCCCGTACATAGCTGAGTAGGAAAGACAGTGTAGGAAAACGGTCTCGTATAAAATACTCTTAAGTATGAAGTCGTAAAGTAGGCTTTTTAGTAGTTCACGCCCTCGTTTCTAATATCGTTTTTTATCAGTTTATTTTTAGGGTGTTTAAAATGCATAGAAATTGTATATTTGATATGACCCTATAAGTGGAATGACAATTTAGTCTATGCTTTTTTTTCTTTATTTTTTTTCTAAGGCTTGATTATTCTATGTAAAGGAAGACAAGTAATAAGAATTGCGCTATCCACCTTATATCTGTAATATGTATATTAAAATGTTAGCTATTTTTTTATTTAGACAATAATATATAGAATATAATAATTATAACTATAGTAGGAAAAACAACCATTCGTCTTTCAATCCACGCCACTAGATCACAAGGCTAATAAACAAGCAACAGCTTCATCACATTACTATGTTTTCTCAAAGTATAAGGTCACTGTAGATTCAATATTTTAAACAAATTCGAAGTTTAGAAAACTTTGAAAATTGCTGTTAAAAAAGCTGTTAACTTTTCTAAACTCGTAAAACTTATACGTCACTTAAAGGGAATGTTCCCGGTCAATAAAAGCTTAGAGCGCTATATAGTTTGCCAAAATGTATATACGACATATAATTGTCCTTCTTTAAGACATTATGCTCAATTAAATCAGGTGAAAGATCACATTTTTTTTACTTTCGTTAAAGTTTCACAAGTCTACAAATATTTCTAGAAAGTTAAAATAAGTACAAATTTTTTTTAAGTATAAAAATCAAACAAGAATCGAACCTGGAGCCATGGATTATAGACAGATCCTATCCGCTCTAATTTTACGTTCATCATAATAACATTTTTAAACGATTAATATAATTTAATATCACGATGAAAATTTGAATACAAAACCCTAAATAAACAGCTAAACAATCGGCCATCCAATGCATGATTCAGTGTCGATTACCGACCTATCAAATATGTAGAGGCTGCTACATTAACTGTTAATACTTCGCCGCTGCACCGAGACCTCTTAAACGGGCAAAATATATTATCTCCTTATAAGAAATTAATAATCAAAAATATATAAGAAAATATAACTTGAGCTCCAGTAAAATTGATTCTTAATGTTATTCCAATGTCGCTGGCAATAAATCAAAGGACGGATTAATTTCCACCTGACACTTGAATTTGTTAAGATTACTTACCTTTATCTCTTAAATTTACGACGGTAAAAAGAATAAGGCCACCGTGATATTGTGAGATTAAGCGACGTTGCAAGTTCAGTTCCCTATAGCTACCTCGTTATGCGGGAAAGAATGTCTTCACGCTTAATCCCGCATAGCAAGTAAGACAGAACAGTCTAAGCTTATCATATTTCAAAACAAAAATCATTTCTAGAAAATCTTATAATCTTTTCAAAATAAGTGAAAAGCTTTAAACAAAGAATGGGACTGGGATGGGATTTTTCCTAATTTGTTTTAGGATAGCTACTTCATTTTTCAGAATTTAATGTATTAAAAGAATTTAAATATGACTGGGTATTCTTAGTTATGTATAGAATTGCAGAACTTTTTATACAAAATTTTATATTTAAAAGATTTCATTATTGTATATGTACATAATAATTAATTACTGTAAAAGCTTCGTACAGCTTTAAAGCTAATAGAAGAAATAATTATTTAAAAGTAAATATGAAGTAGTTAGAGGAACATGAGGTAATAGGGTTTTACCTCATGTCTTTTCCATTACTTATTACATATCTCTGTTCGTATTATTACGTGAAAACTCAACGTAACTCAACTCTGCGCTTTGAGTTAAATGTGACGCTTTGAGTAAACGTTACTTATGATAAAAATATTAAATCTATTACAAAGAAAATGTAAATAAAACTTTAAATATATGTCATATTTTGCAGCACAACTGAGCGCTAGCAATCTCCGAGTTAGGTTCTAAGAAAGCTTCCTTTCGAAATCATACCTGTGTAGATGTTCAATACTTGAAACCGTAAATATAATAATAATAATAATAATAATAATAATAATAATAATAATAATAATAATAATAATAATAATAATAATAATAATAATAATAATAATAATAATAATAATAATAATCCGTTAGTCTCATGCAATACCCCAGTACCCAGTCCATCCAAACTCCATTCCATAGTAACAATTTAGTTTTTCATATCCTCCATAGCTCCTACGCATTATCCGGCGACCATCTCTGGGCAATTACCTATGGTTACTCAGAGATGGATCCCGGGTGATGCGTCACAGTAAAATCTTTTGTATTCTCTAAGGGGCCTCTACGTGTTGGATCTGTGTCCCCACGCAAGCCTTCCAAAGGACCGGGTTCGTTTGAACCCGAGAATTACTAAGAGAAACATAATAATAATAATTTTATTACATAGTTTCTGGTCTAATATCTGGGCTAATCCAGTACACCACAATACTGATGCTGTATGGCTAGAGTCTCAATCTGAACTAACAGACAAAATTACGCCTATGAAATTCGAACACATACCTGTTGACGTATTCGTAGATGTGCTTAAGAGAGCCCATAATTGGAAAGCGCCTGGAAGTGACCGCATCCATAATTACTGGTACAAGAAATTTACTAGCATCCACTCTTTACTTCACAATCATATCAACGATTTCATCCAGTTCCCAAACATAATGCCACTTTATATCACACAAGGAGTCACTTATATGATACCGAAAGACACAGATTACCAAAACCCGGCTAAATACTGACCCATCACATGCTTACAGACAATTTATAAAATACTCACAGGATGCATTACAGAACTCATACACAAACACATCAATGAAAATAACATACTCGCTGAGGAACAGAAAAGTTGCCGTAAAAGTAGCCAGGGCTGCAAGGAGCAGCTTATAATAGACTCAGTTACTATGAAACATGCTATTTCAAAGAAAAATAATATCAACACAATGTATATAGATTACAAAAAAGCTTTTGACTCTGTACCACACAGCTGGCTCCTGTATACTCTCCACCAATATAAAATTCACCCACAAGTTATTAATTTTCTTGAATGCTCGATGCAATGCTGGTCAACTATTTTAAAAACCACTGGACACTCTTGCGTAGAAACACCAGAAATTCCAATACGCCGAGGAATCTTCCAAGGTGATGCACTTAGTCCTTTATGGTTCTGTCTCGCACTAAACCCTTTATCTCGCTTACTGAATAAATCCGATTTAGGCTACCCTATCACAACGTCACACAAACATGTCACTCTCACACATCTTATGTACATGGACGACATCAAATTATACAGCAACACTACTCAGTCATTACATCGACTTGCAGACATTACTCAAACATTCTCAAATGATATTCACATGGAATTTGAAATTGACAAATGCAAAATATTTTCGGTCAAAAACGGAAAAGTCGTCCCCAACAACTTTACATTAGAAACCGGAGACACTATTGAGTCTTTACAACCGAATAGTACATATAAATATTTAGGTTTCAATCAATCCCGACAAATAAATCAAAGAGAAACTAAAAATAATCTTAAAACTACATTCAGACATCGCCTTAGCATTTTATTCCGCTCTCAACTTAACTCTCGCAACTTGGTTAAAGCAGTCAATAGCTACGCAATACCAACATTAACTTATTCCTTCGGAATAATAAATTGGACCCAATCTGATCTCCTTAATGTTCAAAGAATCATAAACACTTCTTTAACATTCCATCGGAAACACCATCCTAGATCTTGCGTGCAGAGAATGACTTTACCTAGAGACGAAGGTGGTAGAGGTTTTATTGATATAGTCAACTTACATAATAGGCAAATCACACTTCTTAGACACTATTTCTATAAACGATCCGAACAATCATCACTCCACGAGATAATTACACTAGCTGACAGACATCTAACCCCACTTAATCTAGTAGATAGAAACCCACAGCGCAACGAACGGATTTCTGATGACAGAGAGAAAATTGCCTCTTGGCAACAGAAGTCTCTACACGGAAGGCATCGCCACGACTTACAGCAATCATATGTCGACAAAACTGCGTCGAACGACTGGCTGCGGCGTGGAGACCTTTTCCCGGAGACAGAAGCATTTATGATGGCAATCCAGGATCAAGTAATTGATACACGAAATTACCAGAAACATATAATACGTACACCAAACCTTCATTCAGATACCTGTAGACATTGCCACTCGAGTCCTGAAACTATTCAACACATAACATCCGCCTGTAGATCACTTGCACAAACAGACTATAAATACCGACACGACCAAGTGGCTGCCATAATACATCAATATCTCGCTCATAAATTCAGATTTATAGAAAAAAAGAAACCATACTATAAATACAAGCCAGACACCATTCTAGAAAATAGTAATTACAGAATATACTGGGATAGAACCATCATAACCGACAAAACAATTCACTACAATAGACCCGATATCACTTTATACCACAAATATCTAAAAACTGCCTACCTAATCGACATAGCCATACCTAACACCCATAACTTGCAACCTACTATCGCTGATAAATTAACCAAATACCAAGATTTAGCAATAGAATTAAAGCGTCAATGGCGAGCAGAAACCATCCACATAGTTCCAATAGTGATATCATCAACTGGAGTCATACCCAAAACACTTAAAAACAGTTTAGATATACTGGAAATTCCACTTCATATCCGCTACGCCCTTCAAAAGGCCATTATATTAAATACCTGCAGACTTACTCGTAAATTCCTCACCACTTCATCTATATCATCCGCTTCCACTTTATAACATAGGTCATTTGACTACTTACGCTTGGTTACGACCCGTGTGAGTAGGCTCTAAATACCCCGTAAGGGAGAAAAAATAAATATAAACAAATATAATAATAATAATAATAATAATAATAATAATACTTTATTGCACAAAAACAAAATTTAACACTTTTCTAACAATATTTTAGAAATAAAAAAAAAAATTATGTGCAATGGCGGCCTTATCGCTGTAAGCGATCTCTTACAGGCAACCATTATATTTAATGACATAAAATTTACGAAAAAACATCCAGAAAGGTGCAAAAAGTATTGCGTTACATCTATTAAATTGTTTACATACATACAGACATGTACACACAAATAAATACATACATATACATATATACAAACATACACATACATATATACATACACACAAATACATATATACATACATATACACACATATACATATATATACATACACATACATACATACATACACATATATACACAAATTTACATAAGAAACTTACATAGGACATACAAACAGGATATATGTAGAATAAATATGAGATTATCAGCTTATAGATAATTCTAGATAGTGTTGTTTGAGACGGCGCGGCGTTTAAATATCGCTACAGATTTGGACTGTCTTACTTTGAGTGGCAGCTCATTCCAAAGTTTTACTGTCTTAACAGTAAAAGAGTCGCCACAGCATTTTGTACGGCACAAAGGTATCTCTAGTGTGTTGTTAGTACGGGAACGAAAGTGTTGAGAGTGAGTGGCACTTGACCCCAAGAGCTTGAAGCGTTCCTTGAGGTATAAAGGAGTAACAGGATGATAGAGGATGGTATAAAGGAGAGTGAGGGAATGTAAGTTGCGTCTGTGTTTTATCGTCAGCCACTTTAGTTGGCTGCGAAACTGCGACACATGGTCGTACTTTCTCAGTCCAAAAATAAATCTTATTATAAGATTTTGCAGACGCTCAAGTTTATTAAGTAGCTGTTGAGATAAGTCGAGATAGCAAGAATCAGCATAGTCAAGGATTGGAAGGAGAAGAGTGTGAGCTAAGGAGATTTTGGTTTTAATCGGTAAAAGATTCTTCCATCTTCTCAATCTACCGATGGCAGAGAAAATTCTACGACTAAGCTCAGAAACGTGATGTGACCAGGAAAGTGCGCCATCCATCCTCATTCCCAAATTCACAACACTCGCACTAGGCTCCAAACAAACATTGTCTAATGTAATCGATAGTGAAGAAAAATGAATTTTAGACAATTGTTTAGAGTTACCAAATATACACACCTGCGACTTACTTCGATTTATAGATAACCCAAAAGATTTACACCACATACTTATTATATGTAGGTCGGAATTAATCCGAGCGATCGCACTAGAAATTTCGTTGTTGGGTACTGTGGTATAAATTTGTAAATCGTCTGCGTAGAGGTGATAAGAAGACAATATGTGTGGGGTGAGAGTGTTAATGAAAATGGAAAATAATAAAGGTGAAAGCACACCACCCTGCGGGACGCCAGCGTTAATGTAGCTCGTCGAAGACTGTCTGCCATCAAGTTTAATGCTTTGTCTGCGGCCATGAAGATATGATGAAAACCATTCAGTAGCAGTTGACGAAATGTTAATGGATTTTAAAATTGCAAGTAAAATATCAAAGCCAACGGTATTAAAAGCATTCGTAAAGTCTAGTAAAACAAGTAAAGTTACTTGCTGGTTGTCAATACCGAATCGAATATCATCACAGACTTTATTAAGTGCTGTGACTGTGCTGTGTCCAGGGCGGAAACCGGATTGGAAAGGTGAGAGGATATTATTGGTATGTAAGAATAGGTAAAGCTGCTCATAAACAATGCGTTCCAGGACCTTGGATAGGAAGGGAAGTATAGAAATTGGTCGATAGTTGGAAAATGAAGACGGATTGGATATTTTCGGAAGAGGAATAACTAGCGCATGGCGCCAGACATCAGGAAAGTGGCTAGAGGAAAGGGAAAAGTTAAAAATGTGACATAGTACAGGAAGAATGGAGTTAAGAGATAACATAATCATACGGCGACTCACGTTGTCATGACCAGTAGCATCCGATTTAATAGCCAGAACATGCTTACGTACTTCTGCTGTCGTAATAGAATTAAAAAGAAAAGGGATGGTTGAAGATTTAGGGAGAAGGGATAGTGATTGCAGGGTTTTCAACTTAATGCTGTCAGTCATCAGATTGACATTCGTAAAATAATTATTTAGAGATTCTAAATCCGTGCAATTGTTTAAGGTTGATATATGTGTGCGCTTACCTCCTATACCCATCGCGTTCAGGAATTTCCAAGTTTTTGCTGCGTTGCTACGATCAATAGATGACAAGATATATTTGCGTCGGGCATCTCTGCAGATTCTATTACATCTGTTCCGTAGTTTTTTGTACCTTTGTAAGTTTGCACTTGTAGGATTTTTCTTGTAATAAGACTTTGCAGTATTACGTTTTGCCATGAGTACCTTAATTTCCTTAGTTAACCATGGAGCAGGAAGATGTTTTATTTTTATTGGGCGTAGTGGTGCCTGAGTGTCAAAAAGTTCAATGAGAATAGAATTAAATATATTTAATTTATCATCAATAGTTTCTGCACTGAATACACAATCCCAGTCAATACGACTAAGATCACTCATGAACTTTTCATTATCGATGTTGTTGAAACATCTTCGCATCACTATCGAAGGTTTCACCTTGGGCGGTCGAATTTTATACGAGAGGAAGATGAGATCATGATATGAAAACGCTTCCGCAGAGAATTGTCCGAAACCGTAAATATTCATTATTATTTAAAGATTTTGATAAAAAATATATATTTCATTAAGAAATTATTCATTGAAAATAAAGCAAAGGCGTTGGTAGTACTTGTCTTTTGATAATTATATATTATTATTATTATAGTTATATATTATTAAAGTTAATTGATAGTAAATAGTAAAAATGTAACAATAGCACAATATGTAAATATAGACAGATAAACAAGCAATGTATAAAAATATTACAGATTAATATTTAAGAAATCTGTATTTTCTCTTGTTTTTAGCGTCACGCTTTTATCCCGCTCATAGCAGGGTAGGGAGAGGGAACTGCAGGAACCATGGGTTGAGATACGGATAGATAACTTAACACGTTTAAATATACCAGTAAAAATATTATTTATAATGAAACTGAATATACATTAGTTTAAAGAATTTATATTAAAAGATTCTGAATAAAATTTAATTTGTGCAATTCTCATCTATTGTTTTACGTAATATCGTTTTTCATTTGCTATGCAGATGTTTCTTAGTAAACGGGGAAATGCAAGTATTGCTTCTCATCTAAGAAATTCGAATAGTTTGAGTTTAATTTAAATATAATTAAAAAACTGTTTTTGTTTTTTTTTACTTAAAATTTACACAATACTTATAAGACATTTCTAATTTGTGAGTTCTAACAACTTTCAGTTTTTAATTATCAAGATTTTTAAAAGTACAGGTGAGGCTATCGTGGCGTAGTAAGGAGCATCGGACAGTTAGTAGTAGTGGGTGCGATCCCCACTCAAGCGAATGATCGTTTACCTTTCTCCATTCTTTTAAGGCAAGTAAACAAAGTGCGGCGTTGAGTTACAATACTCATAATAATGTCTATAAAATAAAGTGTTTTTGTCATTTTTCTCTATCTACTCCGTCTTAAATGAGATTTAATGTTTAATTAAGACATTTTTAATATAAGAAAGTAAACTTGTGCTCACTTGCAAATAATTGAGTACGGGTCGTTTCACTTCTACGTCCCCTTTACCTGTTCTAGTAATTATTAGCTTCACGCTTTATCCCGTACATAGCTGAGTAGGAAAGGCAGTGTAGGAAAACGGTCTCGTATAAAATACTCTTAAGTATTAAGTCGTAAAGTAGGCTTTTCAGTAATCACGCGCTCGGTTCTAATATCGTTAATATTAGAAGAAGCTGAGATCAGTTTACTTTTATGTCGTTTAAATTCCATAGAAATGGCATATTTGATATGATCCTATAAGTAGAATGAAAATTTATTGTATGCTTTTTTTCTTTATTTTTTTTTCTGAAGCTTGAATATTCTGCATAAAGGAAGACAAGTAATGAGAATTCCGCTCTCCACCTTCAATGTAATATGTATATTAAAAATGTCAAATATATTTTTTATTTAGACAATAATATATGGAATATAGTAATTATAACTAGAATAAGAAAAACTCTAAAACCATTCCATTCTTAAAACCAAGTCTTTCAATCCACGCCACTATATCACTGGGCTAATAAACAAGCAATAACTTCATCATATAACTAGGTTTTCTCAAAGTATAAGGTCTATGTAGATTCTATAGTTTAAACAAATTCCAAGTTTAGAAAACTTTAACAATTGGGTGAAGTAGAGCTGTTAATTTTTCAATTCTCGTGAAACTTTTACGTCGTTTGAAAGGAATGTTTCAGGTCAATAAAAGCTTAGAGCGCTTCACAGTTTGCCAAAACTTTATATACATATAGTTCTTCTTTTAGACATTATGGTCCTTCTTTAAGACATTATGCAAAATTCAGTCAAGTGATAGATTAAAATTTTTTTCTTTGTCTTTCGTGAAAAAAATTAATAAGCCTATAAATATTTCTAGAACATCATCAAAAAGCAAACGAGAATCAAACCTAGAGCTATGGACAGATCCTGCTCTACTATGACGGCATCATAATAACATATTTAAACGATCAACCCAATTTACAATATCATGTTTTAAATTTGAATACAAAAAGCTAAGTAAACAGCAAAACAATCGGCCATCCAATTCATAATTCAATGTCGATTACCGACGTATCGAATATGTAGAGGCTGCCAAGCCGCGGACGGGAAAGAACTATATTGTGTTTGAAGGTTTTTATAATATACGATTTTGTGATCGAACATAATTAATGTGATACGACATTGTATTACTTCAAAAGATTTATGTTACTTACAAAAATTTCTAACTACAAAATTTTGTTTACAAGAGGCGCTGATTCAAATCTTGTTACTAACTTTTATTTTTCCTAATAAGTAATTAATTGCAAAAAATCAACACAACATAACGTATGCTCTTAAATCGCATCTCCACACTTGCAGGCGACCAGTGAACGCGCGGCGAGCAAAAAAAGGCGTGTAATATATCGTCCACACAATTGTTGCGATTTATCGACCGTGCTATAAATAAATCGATTTTCATAAGGTTTCGTGCTTTTATATGTGCTTATTATAACTTTAATTAAACAAAAGTTTCAATTTACTTGTAATTATAAATACAAATCTCATACGAGATATTTGTTTGAGGTTAGATCAAAAATATTCTTTATGTAGTAGTGCATTTAAATTATCAATTACCATTCACATAGTATAAGTTTTGTCAGTCCTGCATAGAACCAAGTTATTGAAATGTTTTAACGAGGTATAAGTGAAAGGAGTAGTCTTAGGACTGTCGTGGCACAGAGGCGTAAGCGTCTACCTGTAAACGCGACGGTTTGTGGGTTCGGTTCCCTCGGGGAAGATGGATTTTTCTATTTCCATTTTCTTCGCTCTAGAAAACTAGGCAAAACGCGGCGTTGAGTTCCTCTACTCAACACGCAATGCCTCGAAAAAATCGGAAAGCGGGGACAGAGAAAACAGGGACTAAGCAACGGAGTGTCTTAACACTAGATCCCACGGTTCCTGCAGTTCCCTCTGTCTACGCTGCCATGTGCGGGATAAAAGCATGAAGCTACAAAAAACAAGTCTCTACAAAACAAAGTCTCTAGTCTACAAAAAACATAGTCTCGGGAAGAAAAAATAAAATATATTTTGAATCACATTTTTGACGTTCTTAGAAAGGATTTCTGCTTCTTAAGATCTTGTAAATAAACCAATAAATATTACCACTTGAATCTAATCGTTCGATTCTGTTTATTTTATACCTAATTTATGGCCAAAAGGCTTATTAATAGAATTATAGGAGTCGTCAAGAAATGAAGGAATTTTTGTCATCACATTGTGCTACACAGTTTTGCTTTGCTCCAACATTACACAGACAGCAGTGCGTTATGTTCCTTCTATGTATATGAAAGAAAATGGAAATATACTTAGATGAAAATCTTACTTCCAATAGATTCGCAGCTCATTTAGCTTCGCATCTACTGGATGTAAAATGTTATTTACTCACGATATCATACAGATATTATATTTCGAATTTCTCCATGTCAGGTGAATTCAAATGTAGAGGTAGGTCAAGGGTAAGCTGCGTCGATGTTGACCTTCTCGACCCATATACTATGATATTCTATTCCAAATTGTTCTTATTTTTCAAGAGGACACTTGTAAAGAACAAAAACAATATGAATGACTTCGTTTTATTTTTATTTGCAAGCTGTTTCAATTGTTAAATACAATAAGATTGAAGCCAATGAGAATACAGTAAATGTGGCATTTTTGAGAGAATTCAGTTTTAAACTACTTCTTTCCTTATTTCCTTGTTACGTTTCATATATAATTTGTGAAATAGAGTATAAATATTAACTCAATGTATCTCGAGATTATGTTACTTGCTTTTTAATCTTAAATGAAATTGTTTTAATTAGATTGATATTTTGATATTTGACAATATACATTGAAAAAAATTTTTTTCGAAGACTTTACTGTGGACTACTATACTGTAGAGGTTCAGTCGATACATTATAATCTGACTGATTCGATGAACGTAGTTTATTATTATTAGTATATATTAGTTATTATTATTTCTGTATATACTTTTAATAACACAAAACAGATAAACGAAGAAAGTAAAACATTTTTCTTTATCTTAAACTCCTGTCAGAGTGGTCGTGGTCATAAAAAGGCTGTCGTATTTGAAAGCGAGGTTATAATATTCTTCCATTTGTTCCTTATCTTTAGAAATGCGTGTACTTTGGTGTATGGAACAACCAGTGCTTCATCAGGTTCGTATTATTCACTTATATTACTGATGTTTCGAACACTTTACAGTATTCCGAGGATACGAGTAGACTGAGGTGGCATCCGTCTGTCGTTTGATATAATAAGTTATTATAAAAATATTATAATAATTTATTATAAAAATTCAATTAATATAATAATTTATTAAAAAAAATTAAATTTATAATAATAATATAATATAAAAATTTGTAAAGATGGTCTTACTGCTCTAAGCAATCTCTAACTGGCAACCTTTGGCAAATGTATGATTGATTGCAAGTTTCATTATTTTGAAAAGAATATGTATGTTTTAAGAGGTATGAAATATTTTTCTTCACTTAAAATAACCAAAACAGATCAGTAAACACCACGGTTGCGGATTCGATTCTAACTTGAGGAAAATGAATTAGTTTCTTAGTTTTCGTAACGAGACAAAGCGTGGTGTTCAATTCTGCCATTCGACACAGAGTATCTCCACAAGTCGTTAAATGAGGCACTGATTGTCTTAACACTAGAATTTCTATGTGCCTATGGCCTATTCGCTATGGCCTAGTCGCTCATTTTTATCTGATTTAGAGAGTAATAACCGTAATTGAACCGAATTATTTTATTCAAGAGCACCATAAAACCAGCCTTTGAAAATTCAGCTTCATATCTCCAAAAAATATACAATTATAGTCTATACAAGACTATAATTGCTTTTGTAATGCTTTATTTTAAAAAATAAACATATAATTATATTAAATAATGTTCAAGCAACACCAATTTTTCTATACAATACGCCGCTTTATTCATTTTCCGTGTCATTTAATTGTTTTGTTGGTTCTCGCACAAAACAGTGAGATAGTATTCATCTGCCAGCAAATTGTGAGAGTCGCGTAACAATCGCTTTGTAACGCGTTACATTGTCAAATGTACGAGTGTTTAATGTTTTTCGGAGTTTATATTTCAATTTGAAATTAACTACCGTGTAAGTTAATGGCGTTTTTAATTTAGTAATTTACATTTTTAAAAGGTTATTATTGTTAAAAATATATTAAAATATGCTGTAAGCGATGAATATTCAGAATCATGTCAAATATTTCAGGATATCATTATTTTAGATCACCAGTATAAATTTGTGTTTCGCTGAAAATTTATACAATATGTGTCATTGAAAGAAAGAAACAAATCGTCTGAGAAACTCAATATTTTCTATGCTGCCAGGGACTTTGATATTTTATATAAATTGCAATTTGATAATCTCATTCTTGAGAAAAATGATCTAGGCAGATGGACAATTAAAAATGGTTCTATTTTTCTTTAAAAATACGTAGATAAATACTACTGTATCTAAAACCATACGATAGATAATTTACGTTTCTAAATGTTCTCACACGTCTGTTCACTATTAATCAAGGTATAATACGTCAATTTAACGGATAACGCCTCTAGAGAGGTGCCAACAGCAAGTGTGTGAACGACTCAAATGAATTACTCGTACAAGTATAATAGATTATGACGTAAATGACAGATATTAGCTTTGTGCTTATAATCTTATTGCTTAACCCGGTTTCGTCTACTTGTTATACGTACTTTCTATACAGATTATAACGTTTAGTACACAAATATGACTGTGTAGATTAATTAATGTCTGTCTATACACATAGAATAAGTGACGGGTGACGGTTCGATTCCCGCTTTTAAAATAAATATGTATATCAGTACCGACGATGGTCAAGGTCATTGGAAACCGACCAAATATCATGGAGATACCTGGGACAGGTCCATGCCCAACAGGGTGCAGGGGAAGCTAATGTGATGATGATTTTTATGGAAAGTATTACGAAATGCACTTGTGTATCCGTTGAAAGTTGAAATGCAAAATATTAATTATTAAAAAAAAACGTAAATATAAGATAAATATAAACAAAGAAACTATAGAAATATAAAAGAAATATCATTTATATTTGTAAATGATCAATTATGTTACAATTTCATACAGATCAAAGCGACGCGACAGCTATTGCTATAAAACATTTTATTGCTCAAACATTCGCTTATTATTGGATACTAGAAACATGTTTTATAAATAATATAATTGATGTCAAATAGTCATTATAAATTGCTATGATATCAAAAATACGTTTTTTCATTCTAACTAAGCTACTATAACTAAAGAGAACAGAACTAACTAAATGAACTCAACTGATGTCACAACAGATATTACATAAATTTCGACGTACATGCAAGTTACAGAATGATCAATTATCTCCAACAGTTACTAAAAGCTAACTTAGTGCAATACGAACATTTCGTTATAGCTTGTAACAAAATTTTCACTTCAAAACACTTACAGCTCTGGCTCTGTATACAAGACAATTGCTTCCTCTATATAGAGGAGAAATGAAATTGAACGAAAAATTAACGAAAAATAACATTAATATTACAGAAAAGAAACTAGAAGGAATATTCGATTTTGTTGGAGATCCATTGAGTTCTGTCACTCAAAACGCAAACTCAAATTATGAAAGAAAATTACATAATTCGTTCTCTCTAAGTAAGATTAGAGTTTACATTCAGATGCTATGCTGCTGTATTATGTCGGCTAAAACAATAACTTTAAGAGTTTAGCTATTCTCATTATACATAAACACAGATTTTGATATGTAATTAAAATATACTATACCAATAATTAATTGCTTTTCACAGTATGAGTATATATATATATATAATTCCTTTGATTAGAGTTGCACATACAACTACCGAATTAATCAATTTCCCCTTTCCCCATATATAGTTAACTAATCAATAGAGGCATCGTCTACAGACAGCACGTCCGCAACACTACATAAGTACGACTTGTAATAAGACAAAGTTTGGCGCCAACATGTAATACAGCAGATATTGCTGTCATGTAATTAATCAAATAGTCGTTTTTTAATAATTTAATATATTAAAAGTTACAAATATATAAATAATGTAAACGCTATTTTATTTACAAATATTACATAAATATTTATTATAATTTAATGAAGTGTTAAAAAGGATACTCGTTTATGTTGAAATATATTTAACAATTAAATAGTAGATTAAAGCGAAAATAGGCTAATGTTATGTGTTTATAGATACTATTTTTTAAATAATATATCCAAAATTTCTATCACTTGCTCAGTCTTAAAGCAAATACAAATGATGTACTAAGAATTTTTGAGTAAACAGTAACCATTTTCACCACACAATAATTCTTCCTAACATCATTAAGGGAGTGTAGCTTCGTAGAAATCTCCCCATAGAGCTGCTATATATAGAGAATGAAAGTTGTAACTGTATTGTGGAGGTACCTGCGACTATTTTCTAATATTGCATATATAAACAAACATAAATAAATATATAATATATTTCTAGTATTAGCTTTCTTTTAATAATTTACGTGAAAATATTATATATAGTATACTTATGATTATTTATATATAAGGATCTTAATTAATAAGCTTAAACTAATCATTGTAGATTGTTAAAATTTGACATGTGAGTTTTAGGGGAATGCAGGTAAACTACGAAATTATACTTTGAATTACCTATGGAAATGAAACCAATGAGACTTTACGCTTTACATTTCTCGTTGTTATGGGAAATAAAATATTATAATAATAGCAGGACGATTTATAAAATACTATATTATTGTTTATGTAAGAAAATATAACACTAATTATAAATAAAAGTAAAAATAAATTAAACTCTCGAGGAAGATGGATGTTTCTATTTCCACTTTCTTCGCTCTGGCAACTAGGTAAAACGTGGTGTTGAGCTCCGCCACTCCACGTAATGCCTCGAAAAATGTGGAAAGCGGGGACTGAGAAAGCAAGCATAAGCAACGGAGTATCTTAACACTAGGTTCTTATTGTTCCTGCGGTTCCCTCTGCCTACCCTGCCTTCTGCGGGATAAAGCGTGAAGTTGGAACACACACTGTGGAATTTTTATGACAGCATTTTTTCTTGCTTCAGTAATATTTTTTGAGGTCGCTGCCGATTAATAATTTCATTTTATACCGATGTAAATTCTTTTAATTTGGTTATATCGTTTTAAAATATATATAAAAAACTGTATATACAGTTATTTTCTCTTTAATAACTCGTTAAATAGCTTAGTGTTTGAATTTTGATTAATATATTGCACTTGTATTTTGCCTCCTTCGTAGCAATGTATAGACCAAACTCATTACTTATTGAAATAAGTTGTAGATTGGAGACATTCCATCATGTTAATAAATTATCTTTATGTAAATCTAAAATACATAGCATTAATGATTGTTGGTTATTATTTTTGTTTCGCTGAACCAGATTTGGATAATGTTTTGACACAATGAATTGTCAAATGTTTACCTTCAAATATTTTGTCAAAACATTAATTTATGAATAAATAAATAAAAAAGTGAATATTCGAAACATAAGGATACTTTATTGTTCATATTAGTATGACTCTTACTACTTCACTTTAGTCATTATCAGCATTATATTTATTTGTATTGTTTTAAACTTTTTAATCAAATTCTACTCAAATATATATTGAACTCATTTAGCGCATAACTATGAATCCGCATAACTAAGCTCCACTTAATCGAGTTTCCACTGTGTTCACGTTCTAGTAAATAATAATTTTGTGTAATATTACTAAGGACACCAAAAATTACAAGATGAAAATTAATACCCAAAAGGACTGACATGTTTTAAAAATGTTCCTACATTCTAGCATTACAAGATCTAAAGCCAGTTGTAGCATATTCCGCTCCAATTGTATATAAGTGCTTCTTGTGATAGATTGTTCTTTAACTTCTATCTGCAGACTCGTTTTAAATTCGTTTCTGAATAGGGTTACTTAAAATATTATAAAAAGAATGTTAAAAAATATTTGTAGCAGCGTTGAATATCGTCATTTAACAAACAATATCTTGAAATTTTGATGGAAACGTTTATTTGTTTTTCGAAGTGTGGAAAGTGATAGTGAAGTGATACGATAATTGAGGGTTTTTTTAAATAAAATTCATTTAGTCTTAACAGGTCATATAGAATCACTAGTACGTAAAATGTGTATAAAATGGATAAGGATATCTATATCTATATCTATATGTAAATGTACGTAAAACGTTTTAAAATTGTTAAAAACGCTCCAACCCTAGCAGCAGTATTTGACGTAACAATCCATCAATCAACTTCATATGGAAGTTGTTTGCAATATATTCACTTTTTAATGTATATTGTAGTTCACTTCATAGAATAAACTTTGAGTAGCTTTTATACACCTACTTACATTTAGAGACTTATCTAAGGTTTATTTATTAAATTTACAATTTGTTTCACTAGAATAAGGTTAATACTTAAAAGTTTCTATGTAAGTGCTATGTTTTATTGTAGTAAATATTATATACGTTAAATATTACATGCTTATTCCAATAATTTAACCCGAATATTAAAATTAAAACTATCCGATTGAAATTAAGGTATATTCTCGCTAGAGTTGTTGTTTGTTTATTACTAAAGGTCGAAGCTGTTAATATATCACAAGAGTTTAATTTATTAGCAATTCTAACTTTTTGTTACTCTATGATATTAAGTTGAAGTTAACGTTGAGATATTTGTTTCCAGTTAGTCTTAAGTATGAAGATAGAAGAGGCGAGTGTCGTCTAACAATATTAATCCTTCAACGTTATCAGATTTTTTTAAGCAAATTCATTAATTGACAATAGAAAAGATTGTATGCACACATTGAATGCATGTTATATAGGATTTACACTTAAAAGATTCTCAAAAAAGTAACGTTTTTTGCAAAAAAACAATAAAAACTATTTCTATTTTTATTATTAATTTTTTTTTTTTTTTTTTTTTAGCTTCACGCTTTATCCCGCACATGGCAGGGTAGGCAGAGGGAACCGCAGGAACCATACGAACCTAGTGTTAAGACACTCCGTTACTTAGTCCCTGCTTACTCCGTCCCCACTTTCCGCCGTTTTTTCGAGGCATTGCGTGTTGAGTGGCGGAACTCAACGCCGCGCTTTGCCTTAGTTACCAGAGCGAAGAAAATGGAAATAGAAAAATCCATCTTCCCCGACTGGGGATCGAACCCAGAAACCGTCGCGTTAGCCGCGTTACAGGCAGACGTTGCGCCTCTGCGCCACGACGGTCCTCTTATTATTAATTAATATTACTATTTTATTTTTATTACTTTACTTTCCACCTTTGCTTTGCTTTATTTTCCACTTTCCCTCTTCGTCTCTCTTCGCTTTGATTTTCCAAAGAAAATGCAATAAATAGGCAGAGGGTCGCGTTGTAACCGTGGAAACCTACTGTTAAGACACTTCGTTCTGCCTTTCGAAGTATCGACTGTTAGCAGAACTCAACACCGCACTTAACTAGTTTCGAGGACGAGAAAATGGAAATGAAATAATCCATCTTTATCAAGTGAGAATCGAACCTACAAACCGTCGCGTTTACAGGCAGACGCTGCGCCTCTGCGGCAGAATGATCCAGACAGACGGTTTGTTATATTACATATTTATATTTTGTTTCTATTTGTCATTTCTTTAGATATAAATTTTGAAAAGAATTTATAACAAAAACCTTTTGAAACATCTCCAGAAAAAAATTCTCTTGTTTACATTAAATTTGTGATTTCAAATATGAAGATATGAGATAGTGAGGTAAGTCGATTCTATATTTAGTCAGTCAGTCCTAGTGTCACTCCATTTTACTTTTTAAGCCAAAATTAGAGACACTGAGTACAGAAATTACACTCACTAATAAAGAAATAAAACTATATATACACGTATAGTATATACACGTACGGAATCCTAAAAAGTAAACGTTTAAATATAATTAACAGTAGTTTTACATTCAATCAAGTTTTAGTAAAACTTGGTCAAGAAATAGTTACTAATTGATCTAATCCTTTTGAGTAGTAGTTTTTTTCAAATCACTACACTCTGTTTTTCTTTTGTACCAGAACTAGAGATACTGCGTATTGAAACGACACTCACTTGATAGTGAGTGTCGTTTCAATACGCAGTATCTCTAGTTGTCTTATAGCCCACATTATACCGCAGTTTCTCGAAATAACCTATGTATTTGATTACAAAATAGCAATTTAAGTTATTCACTAGATAACTTAACAAATCTGAAAGTTTAATCTGAAAGTTCATAACTGTAATTATCCTAATTTTAACACTTGCTTTTGTGATAACATATTGAAAACAGATAAGTTAAAATATCTTGGTGTAATTATTGACCAGCATCTCACCTGGAGACCTCATATTGAGAGTATCGTTGACAAGATAAGAAAAATGACTTGGGTTTTCAAAAAATTTAGACACGTTGCGAGCGAGGCCACTCTTATTATCACCTACAAAGCACTAGCCCAATCTATATTGAGCTACTGTATCCCTGTATGGGGAGGTGCGGCTAAAACGCATTTAATAACTTTAGAAAGGGCGCAGAGGTCTCTCATCAAAGTAATGTTTTTCAAACCGTACCTTTTTCCAACGTTTGATTTACACAATGAGTACAAATTACTGACTATTCGTCAAATATATATATTAAATTGTATACTTAAAATCCATCATCATTTACCTTTTGTTCCCACTCAAACTCAAAACCGTAGGCGTAAATATGTCTGTCCTATCCCTACTAGTAAAACAAAATTTAAGAAAATGCAGTACAATTATCAATCGTCATATCTTTATAATAAACTAAACAGTAGACTTGACTTCTACAGACTGACAAAGACCAAAGTAAAGAGTGTTTTAACTGAAACATTACTCACGTATAATTATGATGAAACTGAAAAATTAATAATTAATCTAAACGTTTCACAATTATAATAAAATTATATATGTTTAAGTGTACACACACACACACACACACACACACACACACACATATCCACACACACACACACACACACGCACACATACACACTATTTTTTTTTTCTAGTTACGTTATAAAATTGTTCACATTTTTTTTTATATTAAAATATTACTAAGTATAAATCTGTGTAACAAAGTCATTGTTGACTTTCTAGTTGTCTTGGTGGATGAGCGGGGAACCCAGTAATACGGGTTTGTACCTAGCACAGGGGCCCTTGCAACTTGTTTATAATATAATCCTTAAGTCAATAAAGTTTATTTTTATTTTATTATTTATTTATAATAAACAATTTCATATCCGTAAAGGTAAACGTATCTATACAGAAGTTGCAAGTGATATAACTCTGTGTATGTATTAGTGGATGCTGTGCATAAAGTATGCGTCGTTGATCATTGTTACTGTGGCCATGGCTTACATAAATGAATTTACTTAATTAAGTAACATTTTAACTTAATCCAAACGTTGTGGATTTGATTAATATTAATAATTTTACCGGTTGAAAGCTAAGGGATCTGATTTATTTGTTCTATTACCTCATTAAACGCGGTGTTCAACCGCCTAGTATGAAATGTCTTGTAAACTAAACAGATAATGAGGAATAGACTGTCTTAACATGTGATCGATATGTAATTCTGTATGAAAAAAAATGAATTCGATGCCTACTTAGGCGAGGTAGACTTTAGTCTTTAAGATTCAGTGCGTGTGTCACAGTCACGTTATGTATGAGATATAATAAAAAAAAATTAGAGCTTTTGTACGAAATAACTGAGAAATAAGTTTAACACATTACAAGTTCTAAGTGCCTCATGTAATTCTGAACTTAATCAAAACTTCTAAATAACTTATGGACTATTCAATATATAAACAACGTTTCAATTGGCATAAGACGTTCTTGAGATTTGTGCGTTTAACCCAATAAACGATTTTTTTTTAATTCTTTTTGTGATAAAGTGATTATTTATTATATTTTTTATAAACCTGACGTTTTAGAAAAACTCCAGCAGGCAGGTATTATGAAAAGACTTTGGTGGTACTTGTCACAAATTTTATGCTCTTTACAATATGTAAATTTACGTAAGCGTAAGTAGTAAATTGGTAAAAAAACTTCTAATTAACGTAAATTTGTATAGTAAGTTTTTTTACGTTTTACGTGTTTAATTTTTTTTTATAGCTTCACGCTTTATCCCGCACATGGCAGGGTAGGCAGAGGGAACTGCAGGGACCGTTGGAAAATAGTGTTAAGACACTCCGTTGCTTGGTCCCTGCTTTCTCCGTTCCCGCTGTCCGCCTTTTTCGAGGCATTGCGTGTTGAGTGGCGATACTCAACGCCGTGCTTTGCCTAGTTTATCAGAGCGAAGAAAATGGAATTAGAAAAATCCATCTTCCCCTTCCGACTGGGGATCGAACCCAGAAACCGTCGCGTTACAGGCAGACGTTGCGCCTCTGCGCCACGACGGTTTAAAAAATATTTCTTGATAATCTGTCTATAAGATGTAATTCTTCAATTCAAATTCAGATCAAAAGAAAATAAATTCAGAGCAGACTCAAAGAAAATCTTTACATAAATAGACTTTGAAAGTATATTTGTATACAAGTTTAATAAAGCTATAGCAACTATCAGCTCGGAAAGTAGGTCCGCTAAGGGAAAAGGCAACATTATCAACAAGTAATCATAAAAAATTAATTTAATCCGACATATATCGATTATGTACTACATTCATAATAATATATGTAACTCCTGCCTACCACATATAAAATAGTTATGGTTTATATATAAAAGTTATAAATACAACTCATTTCTTACTAAGTGGCTAATATATAACGCAGAATTGAAGTCAGAAATCTGAAATGGCACTTACTGAGTGTAGGATCTCCTACACTCCCTTCGTGCGATTTCTAAGCATTCTCTCCTAACTATCCAATTCTCATAATTTAGTTTAAATCTCAATAGAAGCGAAGCAGTTACAGCATTACAAAATACAACTTATGTGTACAAAGTGCAATCAAAATATTAATCTAAAAATATTTATTATGAAATTAATGTGTAAAAATTAAAGAATATTCTGAAACTCTCATTCAACTAACGACCCCTGATACTTAACATCTGTTTTTAGCACATCAAATTGAATCCTGAAAATTCCTTCATGAAAGAGTCAGCCAGATTTAATTGACTATTCATGTACTGATGAAACTGAATGGTAACTCGAAATATCATCTCTTTTTAATTGGTGTTCCATTCATGTCGTTTTGTACTAAAAGAAGTAAATTTTCATACTATTTGCTTCTGAAAACACATCTACTTTAATATAAACTTGTGACACACTAAATTTCTTACTAAGTACATAAAATAATACGTTTATAATATTATGGTACATATATAATTTAATAGGATAAATAGTATCAGTAAGCCACGCAAGAAGTACGTTACTTAAAATATTACCAAGTAATTTTATATCAGTGTACAGTGGTACAGGCAAACACAAGATTTATAGGTTTGATTTTACTTTAGGGATAAAATATTTTCAGTTTCTTGTTCACAAAATAATAAAATAATTTATAACACAACAAAACGGAATGTTGAGTTCCGGCACACAACTTTTCATCGCTAAATTAAACAAAAAGCAGAAAATGGTGTGTTTTAGCATTAAGTTATCTATTATACTCCAAATTATATTACAAATAATAATATTGCCTACTTCATGAAGGGTAGATAGAAAATAAAGAATAGCATTCTGTACGTTCGTTGGGGGGGTTCGAGCACATGCAAGGCTGCACGACTCAACTGTGGGTCGCTCCTGTCTTTCACTATACTCGAATTATTCTACTAGAGCTGGTTTCAAAGTCCTTTTTAGAAATTAGCTGGTGCTGGTGGTGGTTTAAGACATGTCAAGATATTTAAACTACGTAATTAATGTATTTTAATGTTAAAGGCATAATTATCGTATAAAAATAATTATTATCTTATATATGTGCCCTTGCAGTTGGGAACTCGCAGCTCGAAGTTGTTGACGAGTACGTCTACCTGGATCATACGATCCAGTTAGGTCGGTCCAACTTTGAGAAGGAGGTCAATCGTCGAATCCAACTCGGCTGGGCAGCGTTCGGAAAACTACGAAGTATCTTCTCGTCCAAAATACCTCAGTGCCTCAAGACGAAAGTCTATAACCAATGTGTTTTACCAGTGATGACTTACGGCACAGAAACGTGGTCTCTTACTATGGGCCTCATAAAGAAGCTCAAGGTTGCTCAACGAGCTATGGAGAGGGCTATGCTTGGAATTTCTTTGCGAGATCGTTTGCGCAACGAGGACATCCGCAAACGAACAAAAGTAATCGACATAGCCCAACGAATTAGTAAGTTGAAGTGGCAATGGGCAGGGCACATAGTAAGAAGAACTGACGGCCGCTGGGGCAGAAAGGTTCTCGAGTGGAGACCACGTACCGGCAAGCGCAGCGTGGGACGGCCTCCTACTAGGTGGATGGACGACTTGGTCCGGGTTGCAGGCAGCCACTGGATGCGAATAGCATTAGACAGGGCGCACTGGAGGTCCCTGGGGGAGGCCTATGTTCAGCAGTGGACGTCCTACGGCTGACATGATGATGATGATATGTGCCCTTAAATTTTGATTGTCGACTTTGGTTTCAGTTCATACTGAAATTAATGAGTTATTTCCCTTTCCCAAGATAAGACCAAGCGCAGTGTTCAGTCTTGCAGCGAGAAGCCACAAAAAGCTACAGTACTACCAGTATCACGTTACAGAATAGCATTATCATACTTTCACGTATTTTAAGGTAGTGCCATAGTAAATGTAAATTTTGTGACACAGTTTATTACTTGCCAAGCTATTTATCATGACAGTCTATTTGAATGTAAATTGGTTTAGTAGTTGTTATTATTTATGATAGCACTAGTATTATAAATCCTTGCCTCAATTTACACGTTTCAGTATAGAAAATTTTATCGCTGAATTTTATCTGTCAATAAGTAAAGCTTGCTTAGTAAAAGCTCCAATCAATTTCAAATAACTTTATTTAATACGAAAATACATTATTTTTTTTTAAATTTCATAAACATTCACACTGGTCCACTAATTGCCTCAGAACTGAGAAGAAGCGGCGCAATAATCTTAGAGGGATTATTTTAAAGACTATGATTACGTTATGTATATACAAGAGTTAAAAATATAGAAATTCTCTTACTTCAACCGTTCAAATAAAAAATCAAAGTATGTCAGTTTTAACTGGCCTCATTCTAATTAAAACTGATGACGTGTTAAATTCGTTACTCAATTACGCCTATCTAGGTTAGTACTACGAAAAGGTCATTAATTGACTAGTATGTTTTAATAATATTTATGAAATGAATACTATTCAATTCTTAATTAGGATACTAAATTATTTTATTTTAATCGTTTTGGTAAATAAGACAAAATTTGATATGGAGTTCCGCCACTGACAAATAACGTCTGAAGTATTGAGCGTTAAGCAAGGAACGGTGAGTCTTAGCACAAGTGAAATTTGAAAATAATGGAAAACGAAGTGTATTGTAATAGGTGATCAACACTTTCATGTGAAATTACATAAATGAATAATTAAACAACCACCATAGCTATAAAACCGTCGTTAGCTTAGAACAGTGTGACTTGTAATTAAAAGGTAATTCAAAATAATTACATCCGATTTCATTATATTGTATGTATCTCATAGTTAGTTAAACTCTTTTCAATTGCCCTTTTTGTAGTGTTCTGTATATCAAAAGACAAAAATGAACACTCACAGGAACCAATTGTTGTCCGTTTGTACATCTGTTATTCAAATTCACTAATTGGGTAGAAGAGGCACTTTGTAATACTAGAAGAAAAGGAGGAAAAAGTATAAAACTTGTACTATCCATGAAAGTAAAACTGAGGAACCGTAATAAAAACTATCAACAACGTCGAACTCGCTACTATCGTGTATACATACAGAGAATGGTTAATTTCACTGCTTTAAGCAAATAAACGTATGGCAGCATGCCTTTTCCCGCGGATTTCAGAGTAAACATAGAAGCTCAGTATTAAGACACTTCATTCTCTACTTTCACCAAATTAACGTTATGCTTTGTTACCAGAATGAGGAAAATGTGATTTACTTATTCCCTTAAATGGGAATCGAATCAACAACCGTCACATTAAGCGAAGTAGCTGCACCACGACAGCAATAAGCAAATAGTACACAAATAATTTCAAAACAAGATCTATTTAAAATACAATAGTATAAAATAATCTAAACAAACAGTAACGAACCCAATAAAATTTTAAAGTCGCCATTTAATTTCTATTTACAGTATTAAATAGAGGCTTTGTTAGTCTACTGCACTGCATTACTCCACTTGCAAATTATACACTACACAGTGCTTAGCGCTGACTACAGGGATGCTGTGGGGAAACGAGTTGAGACGTACTTATAATATACGTTACGATATAGTTGAGATGAAAATATTGTTTGGGAAAGATAAAAATTCTTTTACAAATGAAACAAAAAACTTTAATTGGTAATTTACTCTCTCTAAACAGTCATTCATTTTTTATTCTGTGGTAATTTAATTATACGTGTATTGAGTATTGTATGGTAAATAGTTTAAGACATATTTTAAACAGTGTTTTAATTTGTTTTGTATTATAATAGTAGGAACGCGATCGCGGCTTCGACCGACTTATTGATATTCTCGAATCTGTTATATATAATATCGTAAATATTACTACTTTTTCATTAAATTCACTTTAAACATCAAATATAATTTGTTTTGCAAACTTTTTATATGGGCGGTAGGTACTTGCGCATGCCGAGTGATAACAGTATAAAAAGTACCTTATATATTGCTCCACAATAGCCTCTTCCAGTAAGAGGTCTTAAAAAATCAGCTCATTGTGTTTCATATAGGTGAATATTTTTATATTTTAGTATTGTGCATTGTATATATGTATCTATATGCCCTTCAAAGAGCACAGTTATTATGAAATCACAAAACAACAGATCGATGATTCAGTACACCACATGGTGGATGTGAAATCCTATTCTGTAATTGAATCAAGCTTTTAGTCAAGTACGTTTTAGAAATAAAGTCAAAAGGAAAACGATACAATGGTTCTCAGACAAAACTTAAGGGAAGGGACAAGAAAAGCATTTTACAATTGTAGGTCGTTTTAAAATAATATATTTAGATTTTTATTTAGCTTACTATATAGTAATGGATTATACAAAAGGTAATAATTTCATATCGAAAGTGTCAGGTTATGTTAGAATAATCAAAAAGCTATATAATGCAAGTTTTGTAGGTAAGAGAGTCCTTGAACACAGACCCTGTAAGAGCATAGTCTCGATGACATTAGAGGATAGAATAAGAATTTTTGTTTATACATACACGTTCTCCGCCGACTCCAGCTGTACACATCTAAGTTCGTTAGTTTGATACTTTTGCTAGTTTCTTTTGGTCAAACGCAATACCTCAAAAACTATTTTTTTAATGGATAGAGTATTACAACACTACATACAAGACGTAATGTAAATATATTTATATATATATATTTTTTAAATTATAACACATACAGCTATATACCTACTCATAAATCTTTTATTTTTCGTATAAATTGTATACAATATTTGAACACGGTACCGACCTCTGTAGGAACATTTGCTAAATGAGTACTTTGTAATGGCAGTAATGACTTGCTGCAGCGTTACCGTGTGGGACACGTTCACCGTAGTTTATAGTGAGTGGAAGTGAAGACTAATTAGATTTAGAAAATATCGTATTAGTATATATTTTATAATTTATAATATTTGTTTTCTAAATTATAAAATATTGATCAAGTACGAGTCGTATTCGCATACGAATATTTGCGTAAAATTATGTATCTAAATGATAAAAAAATATAATTTTGTATTAATAAGTTACGCCATTTGTAACATAATTTAAGGGAGTGTGTTAACACTACGTTCCTTGAGCGCACGGTTCCCTCTACTCTTCTATAAACAGACATTCATATGAAAATAAAAATTATACATTCCCGCTGTTGTTAGAAAAAATGAGATATTAATTTAGGCCGCCCCGACTTAGAGTTAAATAATATTTTTATAAGTACAATAACAATGTATTGATATGACATGAACACATACAACACTTCAGCATTCAAGTAGTATTACAAGAACATTATAGTTGCCTCTCATCTGTATAGTTTTCCCATTGTTACATTTAATTACTGTGAATGTTGGACAAGGGACAGGATTTCAAATATTAGAAGCTCACTTACTTAGTGACTTTATTTCGTTAGTACTTGGGTGACTTGTTGTGTCTTGTGTTCTTTACAAATTACAATGAATGCTTAATAAAGTAAATGTATATCGGATCTTTATAATTAGAGCCAAAGTAATTAAACCTTGTTTTTTTTTGTCACATAATCACGCTGATAAGGTACTTAGATGTCCCTAACCCTACGTGTGCTTGTGTTTGTGTGTGTGTGAAGAATCCTGGCTACCTGTAATGTTTACGAATTTTATAATTTTTACAAATAGAATACTCAAATTTCTTCACAACAGTATTAATAGACGAGCTTCTATTTAAATATATAACTACCATATTAATCAATGCTATTAAGTAATATTAGAATCAATAATACCTGTCCTCGATTATAATTCGCAGTATAGAGCAAGACAACGTCTTCACTACATGTGGTTATGCCTTTTTACCTGCATGAGAAATTAAATTTACTTCTGATATTAAACGTAAGGACTATTTTCTTACAATGCTGACTTAATCTGTACAGATGATGTGACGTTTGAAGGTAGTATTGGCAAGATTTAGTTTGTACCAGAAGTAATACAAAATTACAGAAGCTCCAACTAACGAAGATTGATTGAACCCGATATTAGAAGGGCGATCACAGTAAAAACCACATATTGTACATATATAGTTGATATATACAATACTATATGTTGAAAAGGATGAGCTGTTTTGGTCAATATAACACAAAACGATTTGTTCGAGAAATATCCGTAACGTATATTTTCCGTTCTAAAAAGAAGTTTTTTTATATAGTGGTTTGATATCCTAAAGTAATTATAACTGATATTGTCCTATCAAACGATCATATTATAATTGTGACAAGAAAATCGTAAGAATCGTATTTTATATTATCATTTAATGTAAAAGTAAAATAGTTTTTTGTTGTCCAGCAACATAACAAAAATGATACAACCTGCTCTTAATATTTAAAAATCTAGACAACCGGCGACCTTATCTCTAACTATCGATATCTTCAGGTAACTTTGGGATGACGAAATTATAAAAAGTGAGAAGAGTTACATGTGTTTAAATATTTGAACCTGCCAGTAATCCTATATCTCTCGATACATATGCATATAAATCTATACACACACAAGCACATATCATAGATAAATCTAAACCTCCACATATATACACATAACATAATCGAAGTAATGTGACTCTACTTAGAGACTGTTTTTGGCATCGATGTAGTTTTCACATGCTCTCACTTATTAAATCGTCTATTTAGCCTATCCATATTTATTTTCATTTCCACTTTAATAAAACTGTAAATTGTGATTGCTACGGTTTATTGGGGGTTCTCAATCCCTTGGTTCTCTATCTCGAGGCGGTCTCTACAATTAAAAAAAACATTCAATAGTAAATTTTCATTCCGCAAAGTGTTTTATTTATCCATTTAAATTCTTAGATTAAGGTAGTTTTTATAAATCCAGCATGAACGCTTATGAGATAAATTCCAGAAATTACATCAATTTGCTTAGTACTTGCACTGGAAGTGCGTGGGTCCCCTTTTAATATATACACTACTTTACACAGGCACATCTATTTCTGATTTCAGCTCTAACCTTGCAACGTGTAACGATATGTTACGATAAAGCTTTGTAGAACCAAACGTCTGTACTATATCTCATGGTGCCGCCTTGGGAACTTTTCACAGAGTATACTTCTATTTCCACCCCCTACGTGTCATATTTTTATTTCACTTGTTCATCATGCCGCGATACAATAAACATTGTATTTGGTGATTGAAATAGCGCGTTGTTTTTAATTTTGACACTATCAATATAGTTGAAATCTTTCTTAGAACCATGTTTCTTTAATATTTTTTGCTATCGTTCCTTTAATGACGGATTCCAAACCTAAAGCCCTAAAATGTTGTTACTTTACGTAGTCCGAGCTTAAGAAACATTAAACGTAGTCATGTTTGAAGCCTTAGATCTTTATTTCTTGCTTAATGATACTATGAAGATATCCAATTCATAAATAAAACTGAAACTTTGTGTTTTGATATATTCACACCATATAGTATCAAACATACGTACTATTTTAGTTTAGAATAAAATAATAAGTAGATGTGAACAAAGTAAGCTTTGTTTTTTTTTCAACTAATTTTTTATTTCCGATCACCTTTATACTAACTTAATGTGATATTATATGGTAGGTTTTTTATATCACCAAAAGGGAAAGAAGCTGTTTCAATAAAAAGAACTCCAACCTGAAAAACAATCACTCTAAAGCTCTAACAAACTGTTTTCATAAATAGTACCAATAGGTTATTAATTTGGTTTTTTCAACCACTCTAAAAAAACATCTCTCGTAGTAAAATTTTGATCAACTTTGAATAATAGTGTACCTTTGTAATTATTTTTAACAAGTAATTTTTCAAAAAATCCTAATAATTAAGAAGATAGGAATAACCAGAAAATGATAGAATTGTTCTACGTCAATTTTCATTTTTCTAGAACTAAAATCATCAAACAATAATCACTCTCGTACTTTATACCTAATTTGATCCTTTTACATCCTAATACGGTCATGTGTCATCAAACATTTGAAGCGGAACCTTTAACTTCATGAATGGCACTTCCATAGATCCTATTACACTTTCTTTGAAATTCACTGATATACCAACTTGCTATGAAGCTCATTCAAACGAGGCCATTAATTATAGGTTTTCAATGTAAAGATCTTAAAAGGGAACGAAAAATTTTAAGCAGTGTATTCCGCACTAGTATTCCGATACATGTGTTCTTAACATTATGTTTTATTTACGTTTGCATTTTATTTCAACTAACAAAGTTTGACACGAGGCCCCTCCCTTACTAAAACACTAGTGTTATAATCTGTCCCTTTAGCTATACATCAAAAATATATCTCTAAGAAGCTGCGAATACTTTCACCGGTGCTCAAAGGCCCGCGGAATGACGCCCTTTATCCGAGCTTACCTTTCATCATCGCAAATCCTATTGATTTCTTAACGTAATTTTGAGAAATACAACCTACATAATCTATCTCATTTTATATAGCATTTACTTTCTGGTGCGTTGTTTTATACTTTTGTACTTGAAATAGATTTGTTTAATTTGAAATTGTTGCGTAGTTCTGTCGAAGCTCATTGAGCCCAACGCTTGACTGTAATGGACAGGTAGGGGTTTAATTTCCATATGATCGCCAAGTTCATTTCATGTTCCCTAGCCTAGGATACCGCTTTTGTTAACATTGAAAATACAGACAGAAATTACCTATTATCTCAACCAAATGATATTTACACTTTCTCGTTATATTATATTTTTTCAAATGCTGTTGATACTAATACAATATTTCTAATCATAGGACGTTCACATACCATTCTATGTAGCCGAATTTTGCATTATTCCTTTTAATTACACACAGTTTTGCAACCTATACTTATGGGTTTATCGCTCGATTTTCGTTCCATTCTGTTTCTTATTTCTATTCTTTATCTACTGTAACTAACTTTGGGATTTCATATAGGAGAGAATTTTTTTTGTATTGTATTAATCTCTATAATCTATATTCTTTAATCTCTTATAATCCCAAGTCCAGTATAGGTGAGTAAATAAATATCTTCAATACAAGCAGTCACCCGCAAAACGCAGAAGAGACCTAAACTTTGTATCCTAACTACAATTAAAAGTATCCATAATAAATATAGTGTTCTCTTTCACAACTCTCATAGCATACCTGTGAGAAAACCTTTTAACTTAAACTACTAGACTCTTTAATAAAGCCCTTGTCTAAATCTCATGAGACTGGTGTCCTATCCTAAACCTGTCGAACATTTCTCATTTTAAAAACAAAAGCTCAACGCCTTTGGAGAATACATCATAATGATAAGGTCATAAGAATGTTTTACTTTTACTGTCCTTTAGGGTCTTCTATCTTATAGAATACTGTTTGGGGCTTATTATTATAACTAGGGTACTTCTACACCCAATTCACACCCATTGTTGTATTATATTTTCAATAAGTTTTTACTCATTTTTTTAATATATTAAGAACTAAACGATATTTAAACCAAAAAATTAATCGTATGTACTGGAATTTCATATACAGGATTTACATTTCTTCCTGGTCTATTTAACTAGATCATCACTAGATCTCTACCATCCCACATAACTACACACCAAATATACTTAAACAAACTTCAAATAGTTCACATTAGAATAGATATTCACACTGTGTTGATGTTGAACGTATTGAATGAATAGTTGTATGTCCCTCAGTAGATGATGGTAAGAACTTTAAAGAAGTTGTATAAAGCTTTCGTGGTAACGGGTCTAGTGTATTATATTTTATTATTGCATTTTTTTTTGGAAAATCACATCAGACGAGATGAAGAGTGGAATGTGGAATAAATCAAAGCAAAGGGGGAACTAAGTAGAAAAAAAATGTAATATTAATTAATAATAAAAATAGGAATAGCTTTTTATTGTTTTTTGCAAAAAAACTTAACTTTTTTGAGAATCTTCTATTTCTCAATCCTACAGACCATGGCATTCTATATTCATGCAATACAACCATTTCTTTTGTCAATTAATGAATTTTGCTTAAAAATCTGATAACATGAAGTGCAATATTGTTAGACGACACATCGCCGCTTCTATCTTCATCCTTAAGACTAACTGGGAACCACATCTCACGTTAACTTCACTTCCATTCATAGAGTTCACAAAAATTAGATTGCCCAATCAATTTAAACTCTTGTTAAATATATTAACATCCTTCGGACCTTTCGGAATAGACAAACAACAACTGATAGAGAGACATATACCGTAATTTCATCGGATATTTTAATTTTAATGTTGCTGGTTAAATTTTGGTATGAAAATGAATTTTAACGTATATAATAACTTAACTACAAAATACAGCACTTACCTCGAAACTTAGTATTAAACTTAATTCTTGTGAAACAAATTGTAAATTTATATTTAACCCTTAGCATATCATCACTTACTGTATGCAGTATAAAAGCTCCGAACTTATTCTATGCAAGGCACTACAATATACTTTAAAAATTCATATATGCTCAAACAACTTCCATAACGAAGTTGATGATGGATTGTTTACGTCAAAGACGCGCTGCTATTGGGGGAGCTTTTTAACAAGTTCTTAGTAAACGTTTCACATACATGGACAAGAACAGCGTTATCTTTTTGTACGTGACAACGGCTAACATTAGGTTGCGGCTCGGAGTAAACATATGAAAAAGGTACGTAATCGACTGTGTCAAACTGTAAACCAACTATGAATCGGTCCGCCGCCGTATCACTTGACACATGTACCATGTATTAGTAAACAACATATATGTTCATAGAGTTTAAAATGGTGCATTTATTTATATTTTATTAATCATATCAATAAATATTCTACCGAGAAAGAACTGTTGTCACGTAAACTTTTCGCCCTAAAACCCACTTTACAGGCAACCATTGTTTTTTATACATTTTGACTTGACAACGTCTTAAATTAGGTTGCGGCCGGAGTCACCTATGAAAAAGGTAACGTAACGATATGTCACTGTCACCGACCATGACCGGTCCGCACGCGCGTACACTTGACCACCTTCCAATGTTTTAGTAACCAACATATATTTTCTATAGTTAAATTTGTTGCATTTATAAGTACTAATTATTAGCATATCAAATAAATATCTATCCGCGAAAAAGACGTTGTCACGTAAAAGTTTCGCCCAGTAAAAACCCACTTTACAGGCAACCATTTTTTTTTCAATTATATTTGCTATAAAATAAACGTATCCTTTCTACTGACACGAATTTAAAATGGAGGTCTGCGTAGCTTTAAGAACAATCGTATCATAACGCACACTTACATGCAATTGAGCACCTATGCCAAACTGATTTCTCTTTTTTTTGTGTTTCTTTTTTTTTTTTTTATAGCTTCACGCTTTGGTCCCGCACCTGGCAGGGTAGGCAGAGGGAACTGCAGAACCATAGACTAACCTAGTGTTAAACCCAGCCGTTTCTTATCCCTGCTTTTTGTCTTTCCGTCCTGCTTTGCCGCCTTTTTTCGAGGCTTGCCGTGTTTAGTGGGCGCACTCACCGCCGCGCAATTCGCTCTGACCCCTCCTGCCAGAGCGAAGAAAATGGAAATAGAAAATCGATCTTCCCCGAGTGGGAATCGACCCAAAACCGTCGCGTTTACAGGCCGACGCTACTGCCTACTGCGCCACAACGGGCCTCACAACTGTATTAGATCTTTAATGTTTGAATTAATAAGAATGTTTCGCCATCATTACATTTTTTTATTTTTGGACTCCTTAGTACTATTACACCAATTATCAATAACAGACTAGTGACTTTTTAACTTTCACGAGTAATTAATTCTAATTTTCAATAACACATTTTTAGTTTTTTCCAAATGAGAGTTTATTATATTTTATTTAGACACCTTTTGCTACGTTGCTATTTATAGAGCGGCAGATTGTAATGTTTGATAGTAAAGCGCATCCACCCGTCAATTTTACCCGTTATGTTCATTAATGCGTATCTAACCTAACTTAATATTATAAAATTATCGAGTTGTTTAGTTGTACGTGCTTACTCCGGAAAACTGGGAACTTTTGAAGTTATATTTGTTGTTCTAGTTTTATAAGCAGTCCACATATATAGGAAGCTAAACGTGGTAAAAAGCTTTTACCACGTATGTTTCTTTTTTTTTTATAGATTCACGCTGCATCCTCTATATTGTAGGGTAGGCCCATGGGAACTGCAGTAACTATCTGAACCTATTTAAGACACCGCCGTTGCTTAGTTCCGGCTTTCCCTCCGTCCCCACTTTCCGGGCCTTTTTTGCGGAGGCAATTACTTTGAGTGGCTGACCTCCTCGCCGCGCTTTGTTTTTTGATGGTGCTAAATATAACATTTTTGTCCCTCTAGTAATTTTATGACGACTGTAGGAAGGAGATGAAAGTAAATCGTATATTAAGACCGAAGTCTAGCCTTCCATACGTGTTTTTTACACCGAAAGTTTAAAATATTTTAAGCCATAATATTCTAGCTTGAAATATTCCTAAGTAAAGACTTTATTTTCCATCCATCGGGATCATCCTGGGTTGAACCAGGGCTGTCAGGGCAAGGTAATCATGCTATCAGTTTGATCTGCTCATATACCTAAAGTACTTCAGCTATTTGGAGTTTGTTATCTGCCTCATATGCTAACTAATAAATTTTAAATTTGGTTTTAAGTTCAGTTCATTCAGAAAAGGCACGAAACCCTGGTGTTTTGTGACACTCTATTACTAATTTCGCGTTATTATACCGGACATTACATATATTCCGAGCATACTATTGCGGACCTCAACGCTGTGTTTGATAACAGCCACAAGTTCTTGCCAAACTGATGCAAATTAACAAACATTGTTACTTATTCTCATTGTAAATGACCCACGCGTTACGCTAACACAAATACTTTATAGCAAAATGTAATAATCAAACTGGTAACTTTAGTAGTTACTAGAAATTTTGACATTTTTTCATATTACACAAACAGCCACCATTACTATAAATGTACCTCACTACTGAGACATTCACCGCATGGTACTGGCTTACATCACAAGTTTGCATTGCTTGTGAATAATTAACTCATTTTATCTCTATTGTAGCTCACTACAGTAGTTCCTAGTACAATTTATTGAATCCATAATCATGTAAATACAACGATAAATATTTTTAACAGAACTTTATCAATCGTCATATTTTCTAAAAAATATGTACAGCGCTTAACGTCGCTTTGCGCCCGATAGGTATCTGAACAGTTTCACAATCGTAGATCAAGGAGACACCCATCAAATTTAATTAACATAATATCGTTGTTAAAAGATTCAAAAATATATTAATTTTTTAAGTTTTTTATATATCTTTTGATTAGATTAAAAACAAGGAAGACTCTCTATTATCTTTTCCAACGACATCTTCATCTCACCTCGTCATCCCCACAACATCCCTGTAAGTTAGCACTAAGCACTGGCGTTCTAATTGCCAGTGGAGTAAATGCAGTACATTGCGACTAACAAAGCTTCTATCTAATACTGTAAATATAAATTAAATGGCGACTTCAAAAAATTTATTGGCTGTATTAATGTTTTGTATTTAATTGTTTTATCATTGTACTTTAAATAGCTTTGGTTTTAATTTGGAATTGTCGGTTATTGCTGTCGGGACAGCGCCTACTCTGAATGTGCGTTGCAGAGATTCATTTCATTCGAAGTAAATATAAAGTCTTTTAATGTTCTTAGCTCTTCGAATACGCTTTATTTACATCTAAAATTGACCGTCGGTCGCAAGTACTGCCTGTAAACGCGACGGTTTCTGGTTCGATTACCATCTGAGAAGAGGATTTCTCTATTCCATTTTCTTTGGCTCTGCCTGGCAAACTAAGCAAAGCGCGGCTTTCAGCTTCGCACTCAACACGCATGCCTCGAAAAAGGCGATAAAGCGGGGACGAAGAACGCAGGGACTAAGCACGGAGTGGTCTTCACCACTATGTTCCCACGGTCCCTGCAGGGTTCCCTCTGCCTACCCTGCCGTGTTGCGGATAACGTGAAACTAAGAAAAAAATGCAACTAACCTTTACATTTTATGTTATTAAAGAATCTACATTAAAATTCACATAAAATTTTAACTAACCACCGACGTTCATACGCTAATGAAGTTACGACTCAGATTCTTTGAATTGTCCTGTTACTCACACCCACTGTTGTAACCTATACGCTTGGTTTATAGCTCGATGTTCGTTCCCTTCAGTTTCTTATTTATATTCTTTCTTTTTTTTACGTATTTTATTTTTCATTTTACATATATTTACTTTACCCTGCCATTTACCATGTAAATTTAAACCGTTGAAGATGTCTGTTTTTAATTTGCCTCATTTTTTATATTTTTTTCTATTTAAAAAACTGATGCTTTGCATAAAATACGCGCATTATGGTATGATATTACTAATACACAGATTAAAATTACCATCTCTTTGTAATTTTCATCGACTACATACACATTACATTTCTTACCACAGCCTTAATGCAGAAAGCTATGAACCGAAGTAGATCGGATTAAACAAGCATTTTGAACCGAAGTGATTTATAACAAGAACAAACTCGTGAGTGACCACCACGACATTGTTTGCTGGATTGCTAAAGCCGCAATCCCGATTGTCATTGCTTTTTATAATTTACCTGTCGCGTGTTTTTTATTTATTGATTCGATAAAAATTCCTAATAGAATTCATGACATAATATTTTTTCTGTATTTGTGAAGGAATTAAATGTACCTACTTACCCCTACCTACCTAAGAAGATCATTATCTTTCTTTGGATATCTTAGATTGTAACAATTATTTCATATGGGCTATATTGACTTTGACTGGACACTTACCATATGTCACTTGTCTACACAGTGTAACTTGTTAATGCAGCTGTAACGACTAGCTTAACGATAAACAACATGCTCTATACTATACAAGTTCGTATACCTTTTCACGTTTACAGAAAGAGGCTGAGGATGCAGCAAACTGAATCAAATTATGATATAAAATACATCAAGCTTAAAATTTTGGTTTCCACTTCGGTAGCATACGCCTCCGTGGCGCATGGTTCGCTTTGGCTGTTTAACCGAAAGGGTTGGTGTTCGACCCACCCGGGTCGGATTGGCTCGTTTATTATTTGTTTAACTAAAACTTATTTTTTATATTTGATTATATATATTTTTTTTATCTGTAATGTATGTTATAAACTTCTTTAAAAATGGTGGTACATTTATTTGTTGGGTTAATGAAGTTTGTTTCAGTAATTCATTCTTGTTTCCTATGAATTAAAAACAATATAGATTAAGTAAAGTTAACCATTATCCCTAATCAATAAGATTCAATACCAAAATAAATAATTAACATCTTTTAGTTTTTTCTTATCATATTGAGCATTAATTGCCAGCGGGACCTAAGATCGCTCTTCTATGCAGAAGAAGGTGAACTAAAACATATTGCCTTAAATAGGAATAGAACGCTAACTAAGCGTAAGCTGAAAAAAAAAATCACAAATGGCCAACCTAATTCTAAGCCAAAAATTCTTTCCAATGTCAACAATACTATTACTTCGTACTATATTTTTTACAAACAATTAAGTAAAATCGTATGGACGTGACGTGGGTCGCATTTCCTTCTAGAAATGACGTGTTGGCGTATATGGACATTCACATGGAAAGGACAGTCTAGATTAGGCACTTTACTAATGAACTGTTGTAACAGCTTCGATTACTCGCATAAAGATTTTGACTTATAACCTTTTAATAATGTTACAAATTAGTATCCTATACCCTATTATAATCGACGTAGTATTTGTATTAAAAAAGCGTCTGCCTCGGGACGTTTTACTAAGTTTTACTTAACATTCTCTAATTTTATCGTCAGAGATTAAAAAAAAGAAAACCAGAAAATCTTGTAGTCTTGACTCGTATAGTAGCCTGGCCTATCATTGACCTCTTCAATGTAGTGCCAGACAAAAAAGCCAAAATGTTGCAGCTCATTTTAGAGGCTTGTAGAAGACGTCATGACACTCAAACGTGAAAAATAACGTTCTATTGGATTTGTAAAGCGAGACCTTACATTAATTTTATCTACTCTACAAAGAGAAAATGCTATTCGTTGTATAATCGCATAAATTTTTTGCAAACAACAAAATCCTATTTTTCTACAAAAATAAAATAAGATATACTTAAATATACTTTTTTTCCTGCTTTTTAATATTATAAAAATTACTAATATTTTCATGAGATCTAGTTGGTCTCTGACAAATGTTTATTTTTCACTTATGTATTACAGGAATGAGTACCATATTAAATGATTTCGTAAAATGATAACACACCTTGGGAATGAAACGTCTGCTCCAGTCTATTTCAAAAGTATCATTGTCCAAATATAAAACATTTGTGACATTGTAAATCTCTACAAAACTAAACAAAAAAATAAAAAAAATAAACATATTTACGTATCCCCTGAGTTTCTCGCGCCGGTTCTCTCAAGGTCTCCAGTCAATTCACTTAGCGAACCGGTGGTAAATTAAATTCTTCTTTGACGTTCCAAAAAATGAAGCTTTTTTGAATAAATTGTTTTTGACTTGACTTTTGACTTTACTTATGTTCTTATATATGTTCTATCGGGATTATTACTTAGACAACCTTGAAGCAAAAAGATAGCACACGAAACGCGGTACCCCATCATAACAAAGTGGAGTTTGTGTTGCGTATAAAATATTTTATTGACTCAATATAGCTATCCTCCAGTTGATGCCCTAAAAATACCCTGCTGCTTTTAACCTAAAACAGCTATTAGGTTGTATCTTCCATGATAAAATGAAATTCCTTGTTTTTATATAAACAATTTTGATTTTATCTAACAAGTACAACTTATATTATCATAGAACATTGTATCTGTCTTGTATTTAATGGTGTCAATAAAATATAAAATACATGACCTCTATCCCGCACATATGATATAGACCGAAGTACCACTAGGCTTTCCTCTTCTTTTTGCCACTTAAGGGTACCCTGTTGCTCCGCTTCGTCCCAATTTTCACGACTGCGTATTAGTACGAAAAGTTTAACGCCGTTCCATTACAACTAGTAAGGGACAGAAAGTCAGTGATTTGTCTTATGGAATTGAACTATAAAATACACGGCCACAATCATATTTGTACCTTTGAGTCCCTGCCAGCTTCTATAGTCTACAATATTGATTGTTTTATATTATTACATTATAAAGGCCACAAGAGGCCTCAATGTAATAGAAAGATCACTTAAAAGAGAGCACTGGTTGGCCAATAATAAGAAAGTACAAAGCGATATGATTCTTGCATACCTCTTTCTTCTCCCCTGTCTAAACTTTTTAGAAGTGGGACTTTTTGTACTTGACCCTTGCCCAATAATCATCAATACTGTGTTCTCGAATGTCCATCAAGATCACGCGTCTGCAAATTATCACCAACTGTGTAAACAAAAAAAAAAACCCAAAATGAAATTTATGCCATTAGACCGAAAGTCAAATTATTGGGACACAAACGTTAATCTAAGTCGACTCACGTAATTCTCCATTAAATACCATTTTTAGCTTGGACAATACTGGGAATAACCGTCAATCATGAATTCTGTACTTGCTCTAATATCTGTAATAACGGCAGTCAGAACAAAATACTAAACTATTAATGATACCAACTTGAGACCATTATAGTCGCTGATTTCTGAATCACAAAAAAGGAGTTTTAATTCAGGCATTAAAACCTCTTTTTTGGTCGATTAGGAAATACGGGATTTTAATGAAAAGAATTGATAAATACCAAGCCAGAGAATACTTATTTATTTCCCACTACTGAAAACAACTAAAACATGGAAAAGTAACATTTGAAATAAAATTAATATCTTTTTCTCGGGTGTTACGTAAAAGTTTATACTGATAATGAAAATTGCAAGTTTTTACTCATTTGAAGTTAAGTTTCAATTCGTTACTTTGTGTCATAGGCCTATGTGGTAATAAGTATAGTCCTTATTACGTTGGTTTTGCATAGATGTGCACAACCTTGATGTTCTTTTATAATTAGTTAGACATTCATATAGAGAAATATGTGCGGTATATTTCACTAGAAACAAGATAGGAAAATATCAATAATAGCATTTTACTTAATTCATACCATCGCTATTAAACACATGATAGTGATTACTATTACGATATATTAGCTTCACGCTTTTTTAAACCCCCGCACATTTGGCGGTAGGCAGAGGAACTGCAGAACCATACGAAACCTATTGTTAAACACTCCGGTACCTATTACTAAATAAGCGATTAGATGTAAACCGAGAGCAAAATGTTTTGTCCCTAACTTTTCTCTTTCTCTATTCTACACAAAATTGAACAGCGTCAAAATCAAATCAAACCCACACGTCGCACGTCTGCGCTGCGCTATTCTCCCCAAATAATTAAGATTCCACATGTTTGGTTGCACCCGAGTTTTCTCTGTGCTTCTTATATTACAACAATAGTACAACGCTTGTCTTGGAACCAATACAGGAGTTTCTCTTAAGGTTTACAATGTTATTTTGTATTTATATACGTACACTACTTTGGGTTCTTAACAAACTGTGTGTATATTTTTACATATTTGCAAATAAATATATTAAAATATAATTTGCAAAATGAATTTCAATTCATTCAATTTTTATAAAGGTAAACACAACAAAAATCAGAGCCATGTGTAGTGGTGGTTTTAAATTGGGCTTTGGTGATTTTTGATTTATATTTGAACTGGCACTGGATTCAAAATACCAATTTAAATAAGATATAACATTATTTGTAAGCATAAATTGTCATAGCTTATAGCACACTTTACTTTAAATTAATTTATACATAGATTGGTATAAGGTAAATATTTATAGGTGGACGCTTGTCTTCGGAACCGAAACGCTTTAACTCTCTGCTCACTTTACATCAAATTTACGTCCCTTGCGCAAAATAGCCGCGGTCTTCACTATATAGAAGCCGACTACCCTCGAAATACCGGCAACTGCTTTCTTCTTGTTTAAACGTGGAATGGATTGACTCATATTATGCTTCCTATTTGTTACTGATCTTTTCATCTCGATTGTACCTACATGTAGTATCAGTGTTTGTATTTAACGGGCAAAATATTTTTTTTTTTAAATACATATTATTTTCCTTTACGATCATTGGTTAATTGTTGTATATTTATCTTACTGTAATTATTTAGATAACTACGACTTTGTAAGAAAATTAAAATCGGTTGCTTTACAGTTACACACTCTGCCGATACAACGGCGAATCCTCCAAAATAAAAATCTTTTGGTAAAAGAAAGGATAATATGATATCTTGCTTATACTTACCTAAAAAAATATATACATATTTTTTATAAATTTACCATTTTACTAACTAAACCCTATCATTTTTAAGAGACACCTATAAGTATTTTTATCGGTACACAGAAGATTAATTCAGGTTTATCTTGACAATTGCATTTACAACGATTATGTTGGCAAAATTTGCCACCGCTTATTAGCTCAATATAAACAGGCGCACAATGCTGTGAAGGATTGGCTATCTAACCGCTCAGTATTAGATCTACGCCTGAAGAAGCGAGGTTACTTTGTAATGTTCTAGAGGTTTTTTGTTATTTCACAATTAATATATTTTTATTTAGTTTGTTATGCGTCCAGGAAGAAATACATGTTGCTACAATATTTAATGTGTCTAGAAAAATGTACCTGTTAAGATTAATTAAACATAGACTTTATAATAAAATATCCAATATCTTGAGTTACCAATGCCAGTAGTGTTGAATCGCGGACACTCTATGTCTTATTTTATGTTCTTTTTCACATGTGAACAAGTCTAAATGTTTATTCATTGTCGAGTATATTAGCACCCACTAACCGGCGGGCTTACAGTCTCATTAACAATGCTGTCCTTCTCCGAACTTTTACCTACACTATTACTTCGTAAACACCGATAAAGTACTATTATTAACCTTATCGTAATAAGGACCTTCATAGGGAGTTTTAATGAAGCGAACACCTAGATTTCAATGGTCCAATAACGATCATTGAATCGTACGACACGTTTGTTTTGTACAATATCCTATTATATCCTTATTATATATAAATACCCAATATTTCCTGCCAAATCATAAAATTGCGGAGCCGCGAATAAAGTTGCCCTACAGCTAGGCGTCAAAGTGGGCTCTATTTTCCAGTTTCGTAAAACTCAGTTTGGCCGTTCTGCTTGAATTATCAGACTAACGTACAGTTTACTATATATAATATACATTATTTGCACTAATCTTACTACCTCATATATAATTCAGAGTAAGATCGAACTGGTCAATATGTGCATCAGGGGCCATTTTAAGTGACCTTTAAGATTACTATAACTTTTTCGGTAACGTGTAGGTCCAGGGA
Source organism: Dione vanillae (assembly GCA_037178615.1). Taxonomy (NCBI): domain Eukaryota; kingdom Metazoa; phylum Arthropoda; class Insecta; order Lepidoptera; family Nymphalidae; genus Dione; species Dione vanillae. The sequence continues at coordinate 49,450 of JAZFAU010000454.1, read as the reverse complement.
CACTGGGAAATACCCAAACGCTATACCCTATCTCGCCTCTTCTCCAGGAAATAGCTTATATATTCATTATTTCGTCAGATTACAAGTTCTCGCTTTCGTGTTCACTCAAGACTCATACCAACAGCACCGAGACTGCCTGCTAATAATTATAAATTAAGTTTACTCATTAAATGTACCACAAACCGCAACGAATTCCTGCGTGTCTTTACAACATAATATTACGGCGATGCTCAGTTCTTTCTCTATAATTCTGAACTCCTTTACATTATATATCAATTAAAAGAATAACTTTTAATTTTAAACGCCCTAAATCACAATTAATATAGGTAAAAGCGCTAAGCCTACATACGCGTACTTACTATAGTCTAAGTAGTGAGTCTAACAAATAGTATTACTGTTATTAATAATTATACTAATACTAATGTTTTTATATTATAATCTCTACTTATTGGATATTGTTTTGAAAACAAAAAGTATTTTATACCAAATTTTGCCCAAAAATCTGTGAGCTACACATCCTCATTGGTTCAAAAACCCTAATTTAAATATAGTAGACTAAATATGTAGTTTGTGATTATAAATTGACTTTAATAAAACACAAAATGTTTAACTTACATTTAACTCTAACATTCAAAACTAGTAAAAACTGTAAATTTATGTTGTAAATAAACTTAATAAGCTTTAGGCTTAATTAATATTGTTAAAATACTCCCCAAGGTCAGCAGCCCAATATTAGTAAGAGACATATTGGATCTTGCTTGTTAGTTTGAATACTTACTGATAAACGTCATGTGTTCAAAGCTGTTGTGGAGTCGGATCAGCCAGTATATTTATCACGACAGACCGATGGAAAAGCTTCAGGTGGAGCACATACGCTTGAACAAGAAAGAGAAAGAAAAAAAATACTTTACATATTCTACCACCGCGATATTCAGTTTTTAGCGATGTTGAGTTATTTCACACCAACCAGTCTTGAAAGTTAGAATGGGGTGTCTCACACTATACTTCCTCTACCTTGTCATATGGTAAAAAGCTTGCAACGTTGTTATTAAGTAAGTACTTTTCCAATTTTATTTCTTATTTTATAACCACCGTTTCAAGGCCACACAAAACCGTATCCATAATAGCTACCATTCCTCTTTATTTAACACGCAAACATTTGTGAATTGAATATAAATTAGTTCAGTTTTTTAGTGTCAGTCAACGCTTATACAGTGCTTAAAAACGTTGACCTATTCAACCTTTATGTAGCTTGCCCGCGAAGTTTTAGTTCGAATGTAAAACGTTACACCAAAATCTTTGAACTGTGTACATATTTTCATTAATGTACTCTACAGATTGCATTTCTATTCTATGCCTTTACAACCACCATAAACGTAAACTGATCCCATCTTCTTATAATCTTACCGATAATAAGACAGAGCGCTGCTTTACTGAAAGTCTACTTTTACGACTTGAATTTAAACTACTTTATACGAGATTATTTCATCACTTACTGTATTATGTAAATGTTCTATAATACTGTATATAAAGGAGCTATACCCCTTATATACTAGGGCCCGCAAGAAAATTAGTGTCAAAATCGGGTCTGGCATTGAATGTTACTTAACATCGCACTTTAGCGCTCCTTATCCATCTACAGTAAGATACTGCTATGTGTAATTTTGCTAGTCACCTTAGCTCTAATGTTATGTAATTCTTACATAGTTAAATTTTCAAAATTTTTATTTCTTCAATCAACCATACTTTACGTAAAAATATTTAAAAACGCTGTCACGTACCGTCCGTACCGTAATCGTACGATTGTCGCGGCTTAGAGGCACAGAAAGTTGCCTTAAGTGCAAAATAGTGGATTCTATTCGCCACCTGGTAATCCCTTTATTTTCAATGTACTCGCACTGACACCAAGAATAGGGTTAATTAATTCTGATCAGGAATTTATATCTATTATATACCAGCCTTCAGCGTAATAATATGCTTATAAGACGTGCATGTAAAAGTTACTAGAGTTAAGACCTCTGTGCTAATTCTGCAAGTGATCCCAACGCAAATCTTTGACCCCTCTCTTTCAAATTAAGCTGAAAATCACTATATCAATACATTTACATGTATGTCACATGTTAGGTTTTACACTGTAGCTAAATTTACGCTCTTGACATTTTTACGAGCGACGCAATTTTATTTAAAATCTGTATTTACTTTCTATAAAAATATATTTACCTAAAATACACAAATCTACGAGTAATGATATACACATTACTATATTCTCGTTTAGAGGTCCTCTGAGTATCACTAAGACACTCGAAACGCTTGTAATTACTGTAATAAATACTGCTATTTTTTTTTTTTAAACCTGACGGCCCGGCGCCTAAAAACTCGATAACGGTTAAATCCCGCGCTGGTACCTCATCGCGCGCGCGGCAATTGAATATCGAAACTTATACCTATAACTGCTCTCTGTTTATGTGTTTTTAGATGGCTATTACTATTCTGAAAGCTGGTAAAATACCGATACAAAGAAATAAAAATCATATCATGTAATGTTTATTTTGTTTTGTACAGCCTTGTTTCCACGGGAACCAGAAAAAAATCGGTTTTGTTGACAATAAATGTGTTTTATAATGAATACCATTTGTTTTGTCTTTATTTTTAATATCCTTATATTCTGTACAATATGGTCCGTCAATAAAAAATAAACTATGCCTGTTATCATTCCAGAAATTATACTTTTAAGGTACTTTCTTCGACCATCATATGATGCCACGCAGGGCCGTCCATCGTCATCAAACTTACTTAAATTAGGTTACGTTCTACTTTTAAAGACCAAACGAGAAAAGCGTACAAAAAAAACTCGAACTCGTGGACTCACGCAGTACTCTAATACCTTACCTTATGACACATTAGAAAGAAAATGCTCGCTCGAGTGAGGATCGTACCTACTACTACTGTCTACGCTCCCTTACTGTGGCCCCGATGCTTACCAAACTCAGAAACAGCTTGAAATTAAAAAGAGAAGGTTCTTATAAATTAGAGCTTAGAAATTTCCTATAAAAGTTGTGTAAAAGTTGATCTCACAAACAAAATAGTTTTTTAATTAATTATCATAAAATATAACCCAAACTTTCAGTTTCTTCGATTAATTCAATCTTGCATTAATTGATAAACATCTGCATATCGAATGACTAGATTAGAATTGCACAAATTGAATTCCTTCAGAATCGTTTAAGATAATCCTTTCAAATTCCTCTATTATCAATTCACAACTCCTAAACATATTTTTACTGATGTATTGAACATTCAAGGTTGTCTATCCGTGCCTATTTTGTCAGACTTATTGTATTTTTGGGGGGATTGTTTAAGTGCGAATGTACTTTTAAGTGGTATTGTGAATTTTTAAAGAAAATCAAAAATTGTTGAGAAAATTATAAATATATCGTTTCCCAACGGCGCGGGGATTTGGAAGCTTTGTACGTTTCTCTCAAATATCATTACTTAATGATAACTAATAACTAAAATTTCTATATTTTCCCTTAAGGCATGATGCAGTTAATCACACTGAGAAGAAAAGACATTTTCTCATTAACTTCACTAGAATCGCAAATAATAGAAATACGAGGACGCACATCTGTTTGTAACACGACATCTTATGAGTTTTTGATATCCCACTCAGGAAAGCCGAGCAACATAGTGTCTTATCATCTTTGTCCTATTGTTTCCTGCACCTCTCTTTGCACTTTCCAATGTGCAGGGATGAACCTAGACATAAAAACAATCACAAGTAAAATAACATACCTCATGTTTTGTACATAGTTTTTAACTTTAAATTATTATAACTCGTACATTAATTATAGCTATTACACATTAATTATTATGTGCATATATAACAATGAACGCTTTTAAAGGTGCTTAGTATTAATTATTGAACTTCAAGTAATTTAAAGTATTTTAATTATGTAATTCTAAAATACAGAAGTCATTTTTTAATAGTAAATTCATTGAAAAGTGGAAGTTGCTATTCTGAAAAGCATCGAACAAACAAATAAAAAATCCTGTCATCTTTGTTTCCTAGCCTTTCTCTTCCTTTATTTTGCTTTTTCTGCTATATACTTTACTAATAAAAAAAGGAATATAGATTTTGAAACTATTATCGGAGACTTTTCTGTCTTACCTGCTATGAGAGTAAAGCTTGAAGACGTTGAGAGAAGAATACGAACCAACCTTATTCTTCCAACAAACTATGTAGATATTTTTCTTCACACTTTGTTTATTTAACCATATGATAACGTTTGAAAATAATGCAAAGTCAAATACGTCGTGTGAACGGCTATGGTGGCGTGAAACTCGTCGCGTCTAGAAGTAATATTTTAGGGTCCGAGCTCTACAACACATCACGTTAGATCTGTCATTTGCATGTAAATTGACAACGTTTTGAACGTGTCTTGGTTTTTATTACTTATTTCTGTAAGCGAGTATCTTAGGAGTAGTTCATCTATAGCTACTTATTTTTATAGCATTAATTATTTTTTACGCCAATTTCAATATTTTTGTAATTATAATCATATTATTTACAATCAATGATACTGGCAACAATTAAACCTAGAGAAGTTTTCTATAGTGTCATGAATAGTTTATATGACGCACAACACGCTAAGTGTTGCCTGACCGCAGTTATAGGAGTGTTTCATCGAGATGATTAACGTGACCTCAAAAAGTGAACCCAAGAATATACATTTTTTTATAAATTCTCTAGAGCTTGAATGAAAGAGTTTGAACCAAATCAATACAAAATTTATGTTTAATTTAGATTATACAAAACCATTTGTAGGTTTTTGACTACATACATCACATTATACCGATCTTATACAGAAAGCATGACCGAAGTCGAATTAATTAAAAAGCGTTTGACCCGATGTGATTGGAAACAAAGAACAAAAACTCGCGTGTAATAAGCCACACACGAAATCGTTGCTGGTATGCAAAAGCCGCAAACCACAGCCGGGAACATTTCACATAATTTTAACTTTTCGTGTGTTTTTACCAAATTTTTCGATAGTTATTTGTAAACACAGAATAGTGAAGTGATTTTTATTTCCTTTTTTCTATCTGTACCAATATTAGCAAATTATTTGTTTTGTGTCGTTGAAAGAAATTAATCGCGGCACCTATGGTGTTTAATATCTATATATCAAAGTCTTTCGATATATATAATTGAACAGATTATGTCAATATACCCACTGTGACCTTTGCACTAACTTACTCACTTTACAAAAATGTTCCTCACCCCGAGTTTAGTATGTTAGACTGGCAGATGGTAAAAATCAGTTTAGGACATTATAAGTTACCTATATACGATTGTCGTATATTTTCCACGTTTATACTAAACAAATGTCTGGCGATGCAACTGCAACTGTTAGAGATTTTGCTTCGCTCGTTTCTATACATACCAATACAAATAACGAAATATAGTAATAACAACATTAACCATAATAAAACCTCAGTCTATCAGTACAGGAAAGTTTCAGATTTCCATTTAGTAGTACCGATCCGTGGCGCAATGGTTAGCGCGTTCGCTGTTAACCGAAGTTGGGGGGGTGTGGTTCTACCCCACCCAGGGCGACGTCTATTTTTTTTTCACCTATAGTAATTAGTTAAAGTAAGGCAGTCTTATTGATATATGTTTAGACCTTAACTGTTATTTACGTGAATGGAATTTTTAAATATCCATATATCAAGATGTCACTTACGGCCGCCAATATTTTTTCCCCACAGATTTTAAATAAAACAAAGAAAGAAATATCTTAAAATATCGATCCTCTTTCAATCCTTGTACGCTGTCATTGATTTCTTGACATGTATTTCCAACAAAAAGCCGGAATATCAACTTATTGAGACATACATGAACACTCCGACTCAGCATAAAATAACGCTTTATGAGTTGTTAAAGTGAGACCTTGCAAAGTAATATTATTCTATATTAAAAAGGAAATCTGTGCTACAATTTATATAATCGCCTTAACTTCTTACAAACATCACACTTAGATTTCTCTGTAAAAAAACCACAAAATATACTTTTTTCCTGTTCTCTTTTACTAAGTTTAGGAGCTTATTTTAAATTACGATTGGCATAAGATATACAACAATACTTTTGCATCCATCACGGATTTACGTTGGTGCCCTTCACTTGTTACATAAGGAAACCCTTATATTACCATATTCAATTGGCTACTTTTTTTTGTTTCTCCATTGTTGTAAAGCCACTCACGCGTTAAATCCACTCGACAACGTAAGTTCTCAAACAGTAGACAAAAAGCGGCAACAAGTGTATCTTATATTATATTCTCATTCGTGTCTTTCCCACTATTGCGAATATTCAACTAATAAAACTACAACTTTCTAACGTCACAGTAACAGTCCGGTACTGAAAAAGCAGGTACTAGGCAACAGCGTGTCTTAACACACTATATCTTACTGTTCCTGCAGTTCCCCCCTCTGCCTACGCCTGCCAGTGCGGGATAAAGCGTGAAGTTAAAAAAAATAACGTCACAGTAACGGTAAACATTTTTTAACTTCACATTACACTGAGTAAGGCGTCGTACATAGTTAGTTTTTCGATATATACCACTGCAATTAATCGCGGTCGGTCAGTCGCTTGTACACAAAGAAAAGTCATCAGGTTATGTTCTTCGTCGTTTCTATAAAAATCTTAAAGAAATCCTCTAATAAACCCTTACTTTTTCTAGTGTTTATTTGAGGGTATAGGCGGCGAGTTTGGAGTAATTTCGTGTACTTTTAAAATTACAAAAAAAATAATTTATAATCGAACTGTAAAAGTAATTGTACATTCATAAGTGACGATATAATCGTCCGTGATTCAAATAAGTGTACGAAAGTGTTTATTAAAAATATATTTCTTCATAGTCTTATAACATGCATTTTATACTGTTTACTACTTTATCTTAAAGAGACTGATCTTAGCTAAACTTACTACCCATTACATTCAATTACTATGCAACGGTTCTGTAACAGTTTCCTGCACGCTACAGTAATTGTCAAGGCTGACATTATGGAGGAAACATCTACCCTGTAATGATAACACAATTCTGCTTTACCTATTCATACGTATGTATTTGTCTGTGATATACATACGTAAACACACTATATTACTATATATATATAATAATATATATATATATATATATATATATAATATAATATATATATATATAGATCTATACTATCTATATATATAGATATATATATATATATATATATATAATAGATAGATAACTATATTATATATATATATTATATATATATAGATAGTAGATATATAGATAGATATAGATATATTCTATATCTAATATATATATATATATATGATATATATATAGATTTATAATGATATAATTATATAGTATATATATAGATAGCTTCCCGCTTTTATTCCCGCCATGGCAGGTTATGCAGGGGGAATTGCCGGAACCATAAGAACCTAGTTTAAGACACTCCGTTTACTTATCCCTGCTTACTGCGATCCCCACTTTCCGCCGTTTTCGAGCTTGCGTTTTTGAGTGGCGGAACTCAACGCCGCGCTTTGCCTTAGATGCCAAGCGAAGAAAATGTAATAGAAAATCCATCTTCCGTCCACTTTTGATCGACCCTGTAAACCGTCGCGTTACAGGCAGACGGTGCGCCCCTTCACCATGACGGTCCTCATATATAATAATATATATATATAGATTATATTAGCTCATATATATATATAATATATATATAATATTATACTATATATATATATATTATATATAATATATTATATAATATATATATATATATATATATATATATAATTATTATATATAATATACATATATATATATATATATATATCTATTATATATATATATCTATATATATAATATATATATATATATAATATAGCTATAGACAAACATTTGACGCCTTAGTCGCGCAATTGATACTGACTTGATTTAAAATTTTTGTATTAAGTCTGCAATGTTGCGAAATTCGGAAACGTCGAAACATAAAATGCAGTGGCTTAAACTTCGTTCTTCCGTCCTTTACGTAAGAAAGCGAAAAATCTAAGAGTTTTTATGATATTTTAATTTGTATTTTGTTAGATAGCGTAACATTTATATTTATTCAAGTTTATATTTTTTCTTGAGCTTAATATTAACATAGTTCATATTAACACGTATAGCTTCGCGCTACTATCGAATAAGAATTGAGTATTAGAAGTCTTGTTTTATGACGCAATTGTCCTCAGTTTTTCCCTAATTTCAATCGAAAAAAATAGGTTGCCTGTAAAGTGTTTTTACGGCGAAAAGTTTACGTACACAACGTTTTTTTCTCGGTAGATATTTAGATATGATTACTCATTCTAAATATAATTGCACAAATTTTAACTATAGAAGATATATTTTGTTTACTCAAACATTGTACGTGTGTCATGTACGCGCGGCGGACCGATCATAGTTCGGTGACAGTTTGACACAATTCGTTACGTTTACCCGGGCGTTCCACTTTTTCATATGTGACTCCGAGCCGCAACCTATTTAGACGGTTGTCACATCAAAATCGCAGTGTATAACTTAGTAAATCTATTTTTATCTATCATTAAAATTAAATTGTTTAAGAAATCGGTGACTAAGGTACCATTTTGTGTCCTGAAGTAACCATATGTCACAGTGGAATGATATATATCACAAGTTGTACCAAATAATTTGTTGTTTTTTTGTAATTAAGGTATACAATTAATCTAACTCTTTTTATTAAACATAAAACGACTTTCCTTTTTAATTTTAAGTATGTCAGGCATAAATTTTTCCTTATGAACTCTAGCTATAAAAGACAATGTCTTTACCTAAAGAATGTAATAGTGTAAGTAAGCTTAAACGAAGATTTTTGTGTTATACATAGAAATGATGAATTTGGCATTGATAACAAAGCACTACATGTCAGGTATTGTTTATGAGAAAAGAAAGAAAATATTTAAATTTCATATAACGTTTTTTTCTTAAGTTACGCACGCAAGATATTGTATTTTAGTAAACTATCTCATCGCTGTACAAATAATACAAATTCTCGTCTTTCTAACTCTACTTTCCATACAGTGGAACGTGTTATAATATCTAACTAATGGATAAATAAGAACACGATTCCCTGCTGAGTGTATTGTCGGTGCCAAGCCGCACCTGATTCCCCGCAGCCCCATCAGGTTAACAAAATATTTGTAGGTTTTGTGTACAAATATAAATATTAGTGTAAAGTTAATTTCAGTTTTAGTTAATTTTATCGCAATTGAAGGACCTTGCAAATATTTCGACTAATTTAAATAGAAAAACCGGTATCAAAAATATTGCTGAAGTTATTACACAAAGTATAAGCGGTCTGACCACCATAGTTTTCGTAAATCCTGGATCGTTGAAATGAGTTCGCTTTCACCCCTCCTTCCTTTAGACTTACGTAGTTGACACTGGTTACCAGTCCTTTACCCGACCATAGACAGTAATAGGCGAGTACCTTAATTCAATTCCTACCTACGACAATTTTACTTTTCTGACAACTTCCCAAATGCTCTTTCAGTCATAAATTATATCAATAAGTAATACCAATATAAATAAAAACAACCAGTCCAAACATTTCTAACTCAATATTATATTTATACATACTCATATGATATCGAAGTTAGTACGAAAAAGAATCGTAAATTCGGAGATCCAGAGACTCGAAGATTTTGTGAACAAATTCTAGTTTTATGACTGGAATTCGTTCAGAGCGTGAAATAAGCGACGTTTGCGGGAAACCCCCTTCAATTGAATGGATAAATTATATTTATTGTTGTGAATTGACGGTCTTTGATCAACTGGTGATCCTCTATATAATCCAGCAGCTGGCTGTTTATTATACTCTCCATAACTTTATAGTATTACACAAAATGCATATAAAACATTAAAGTGTACATTACATTAAACAAAAATTTAAAAAACAGGAAATTAGTGAATCTACTTAAAATAAAGACATTCTAATTGACCAACTGCTTGCAAACCGTATGTACTCGTATATCTCGGGACTCGAGTAATAGAAGATGTTCACTTCGTTAACAGACAGCGGTCGTACCAAGCCTTTGATTTTCCCCACACACAAACAATGGAATGCTTTGGACTGAATTTTCCGAAAGCAATATCTAGTTTGGCTCTCCTTGATGATATTTGAAGATGTTGTTGTATTGTAATTTGTAACTTAACTTCAGTTTTCTTATTTTAGTGTCTTCTTTTAATGTTGTTATTTATTATTATTTATTATTTAACAGTTTAATTAAAAAAAATAATATTAACTTTCTTTACGCTATTTTACGTATTCATACTCGTTCTTTACTTTCTACCAAATTTTTAAGATATTGCACGTCAAAACGCAACGTCACGTTTATCTTCTGACTAGGAGAAGGAAACAAAGCAATTATTTTCCTCGAGTGTAAATCAAATATATAACAATCGCGTTTACAGTCAGACTCTATGCCACTGTACCATAAATACCTCACTGGATTTAGTGATGTTCATAAATATGAAAGGAAGAATCTATATTTAAATAAATTGCACGAAGAATTTATATACTATTGCAGTAACGTTTGCGCCACAATATATTCTGACAGACCAAGAAAGCAATATATATTATTTATATTTCATTTCACAAAGAGGTACTTGTATAAAATAAATAAAATATGAATTCAATAGACTAATTCATTTTTTTATATGAAGACCAAAATTCACAATTAAATCGTAAACGTAAACGAGTAAACAAGACAATTAACAGATGACCCAAAATAATAAATCACTTTCACACAATGATATACGACTCGAGAGCTTCTTTTCACTTACGCAGAATAAAGTGTAAAGCTCTAATTAATATTATAATACAAACTAAGAGAGATTTATTTCCTTTTTTTAGTTTGTCCATTTATATTGAAGCACGTTATCTGTTGTAAAATAATATTACCTTAAATCATACTTGCTAACTGCTCTTTGTTCTCTTTCTTTGACTCTTCTTTGTGCTCTTTCTCATGTGTCTCAGTGGTTCACTATAAATAATTTACTTTTAAATCCTAAAAAAACTAAATGTATAGAGTTTGCGTTACCAAACGTAAAGAAAATGCATATAAATTTAAAATTAAATAACGAAAAATTAACTATCGAAGAAACCAGTTTTTTTGGGAGTGACCCTAGATAGTAAACTTAAATGGGGTGCTCATATAGCAGCCCTCGCGAATAAACTGAGCAGAGCTGTTTATGCAATTAGAAAAATTAGAGAATATACTGACGTCGATACTGCTAGGCTTGTTTACTTTGCATACTTTCACAGTATTATGTCTTATGGCATCTTACTGTGGGGTAAAGCGTGCAGTGTAGATCAAATCTTTATATTACAGAAAAGAGCTATTAGGGCTATTTATAAATTGAAGTCACGGGACTCATTACGAGAAAAATTTAAAGAAATAGGTATACTGACAGTTGCGTCTCAGTATATCTATAATAATATAGTCTTTATAAAAAAAAAATTACGTATGTACAAGCTTCATATTGATATTCATAATCGCTCAACTCGGCGGAGGCATCAATTAATTACGTCTTCGTATCGTCTGACTAAAGTTCAACGATCTTTTATAGGGCTTAGCGTCATTTTTTTTAATAAAATTCCGAAATTGATACGCGACTTGCCAATAGAACTGTTTAAAAAACGGGCAAAAGCACAACTTATTAGCAAAGGTTATTATAAGGTTGATGATTATATCAATGACAAAGAGGCGTGGAGTTAATCAGTTCTGCAACCAGTTCCGCTCAGGCTAGGCGATACTTGTATTACATTTTGTACTATGTAACATTGTTTTTTTATTTAAAAGATGTGCTGAGGAATTTCTTTCGCCATTTCTTCTCCTCCATGACAAAGCACCTTTCCAAATTGGTAGTAGATAAATATTGACGTGCATAAGTGTTTTGATTTTGATTTTAACTTGAACTAAGCTTTCAATAAAATATTTCGTAGCTTCTTCCAAAAGTACTGGTCTCAAAGCTTTCGAAGCTTGGGTTTTATCGTATGCGCTTCGTGTGGTTCTCTCTACGCCTGAATGAAGCTGCTTAGTAAGGCTGCCTATTCACTATTTAATATTGAAGCTGAGTAAATAAATGTAAGTATACAGTAGATTTGGATATTAATGCATTAAATATGTGTAAAAATAGAGGCATTTGTAGAATTTGAAAGGTATTTTTTTAATTTTACATTGTACTTCATAAGTTATATTTCGGAAATTGTATATTTGTATTTGTGGAGAAAAATCCAACGCAATCCAATGATCTGTATTATATATGGTTGTACAGTATTATAATGTAATAAAACACTTTAAAACTTTTGTGATTGTGCATAGAAATAATGAACTATAAGAATATAACGTTGATGGAGTAAGTACGTAAATAGTAGTAAATGCTGCAAAACTTCCTTATATATTCGTAAGAAATCTGAAAAGAATAAATTTATATAGCATGTTAAAATGTTTAACTAAATATTCATGGAAATCTAGACTTAACATACTCTGTTTCGTATTTTCCGCTTTACTTTCCAGCCATTACGTGTTGAGTGGCGGAACCTAAAGTAGAAAATAAAAATGTAACAATCGATCCTCTTCGAGTGGAAGTCAAATCCAGAAACTATTTCGTTTACAGGTAGATGCTACTCATTTGCACCACGACGGTAGTAGTGCTTTAAAATATGAATTGAATGTCACAATAATTTTGACATGGTAAATAACAAAATGGCCGTAAGCATATTTAGTTCACACAATATGTTGAATCCACTGTTTTAACATTAGCACAGTATAAATATGAGATAGTGTGTAAAGTATAAACAATTTGTAATCTACATTTATTGAGTCAATTCAGTCAAACAGTATTATTCCGATGTCGGTTGACCAAATCTAATTAATTTATATTATTGACAAATATATAAAACTGTATATAAATGTTTTTTGTATTTTATATATACACATATGAAAATTTGAAAATGAAGGGATTTGATCTTGGCTATCTTTATTATCTTTGGACGAACCGCTTAGAAGGTTTTCAAATCTTAATTATCTTTGGACGGACCGCTTGGACGGTTTCCAAAGCGCCTGGGCCTTTGATTATAGATTATTGCTAAGAACATTCGTTTCACATTATATAATGCAAGATTTGTTAAATATATACTTAATATGTATTTTTTTTAATATTATACGCTTTAACCTTTTTTTTTGCATTTGTACACTGTAACCTCAAATAGCAAGCAAGAATTAAATTCGATGTTAAGGACATATAGCGAAAGTGGCTTATTTTGCTTATGGCATTATAATTAATTATCTGTGTCCAGGTCATATTGAATCCATAACCAAAGTGTCACTGCGCCACAATGACCTAATTATATTTGTGTTACCTAAGTATATTTATTCGATTGGACAGTAATATTTTATTAAGTAATTCGATTAAACGTTGATTTCAATACTTACCACGTATTTAATTTGATAAAAATTGACAGTATTAAAATAATTGATACGAAAATTAATTGAATAATAATTGCAATCTGAATTGTTTTAAGCGATCACACTCAGTGGACATTCACAATAGGTGTACAGTCCCTTTGGAAAAAAATATTTCGAAATTAACTTAAGGCTTTATTAATTTCATCGTATAATCAAAATCGATCTAGAATTACGAAATTTGGCTGATTGTAAAAACATATTTGTACATAATTTCATACAAAATTAGATATTAAAGATGCACATCCCGTCTATCTAAAATCTCAAAATTAATAGGAAACTCTCGATACGCGACTATAAATGATTATAGTATTATACGCGAGTATAGTATAGTATTATACGCGAGTTTAAATGATTGTTTATTAAGTGAAACAAAATTTAAGCTAATACTTGTATTTATTTAAGTATAATAGATAAAAATATATTATTGTAATTTTTATGTACATACTATTATATATGCGTATATCACTGAAAGCTGTGCGAATTAAAATGGGATCCGCTGATGTCCAAATCGTAATCTGGAAGATTTATTTCGATCCTCATTGACATGTTTGTTATACTGATTTATACCTCTGTACAAAATTATACATCGATCTTTAATATAAGGTTTAATATTGATTGATCGTTATAAGCATTACGTTGTATACATATACGATAGGCAAACGGTATGGGCCCGTTGACTAACCTCTATTGATTCTCAGTTTTTCACTTCTCTGTCTTTTAGAGCATTTCGTGTTGAGTGACCAACGCCACGATTGTGACGAAAAATAAAAAAATAAATATTTCATGTTCTTCAACTGGAAAACGTACCTGCAAACCATAACGTTTATAATGCAATGCAATGCTTGTACCTCTGCACCACGACGGTCCTTTATAATATCAATTTATGTAGATTTTGATCAATCTTCAAATACTTTTGCATCTCTTAAGTGGAGATATAATGTTAAAATTCGTTAACACAACTTGAGTAACGGAACTCATCACTGCCTTTCTATTTGTAAACGTTTCACTTCAGGATAAAAGCCACCACCAGTGTATTGACAATTATACCCAGTCCCACAAACTTACAATCTATAATAATAATGAAACTGAAAGAAATTATTGAAAAAATAAAAATTTGAACTCTTAGCTAAGCTACTTAGAAAGCGGTCACGAGAAGATTCAATATCCGTTGAATAATGCAACGGAAAGTTAGGACTGCCGCAAACGCTTGATAACGCCAGGGGATTTCTAAACTGGAAAATTTTAAGGCAAATATAAATATGATACAGAAATATATTAATCTACCATTATGCTCTGCCGATATGTTAAATAATTGTTAAAAATTAAGTTCATTTGTGTTTTTTTAAGTAAAGTTGAATATTACTCTAATTACCAATTTACTGGTTGAGTTCTAACTTAAGTCCAGTCCATTGTAATGAAATCTCGGTCAAGTTATTTACTATATTGATCGTAGCAATATTTGTTTCTGTCTAGTTTGATTGAAATACGATACTGAGTGTTAAAGCGTAGACGCCAAAGATTGAATAATATAAGTAAAAAATGTTAGGAAGAACAATGTATGTAAATTTATGATTATCAGTATTAAAATAACTTAAATTAAAAGATCAATTGGTTAAATTAAACAATAATTATATATAGCTGTTTGACTGTAAACACCACGGTTGCGGATTCGATTTTCACTTGAGGAATATGAATTAGTGTCGTAGTTTTCGTAACGAGACAAAGCGTGGTGTTTAATTCTGCCATTCGACACAGAGTATCTCCACAAGTCGTTAAATGAGGCACTGATTGTCTTAACACTAGAATTTCTATGTGTACCCTACTATATGCTATATATGTAAGTGGCCTAGTCGCTCATTTTTATCTGATTTAGAGAGCAATAACCGTAACTGAACCGAATTATTTTATTCAAGAGCACTTTAAAACCAGTCTTTGAAAATTCAGCTTCATATCTCCAAAAAATATACAATTATTGTCTTGTATACTTTTGTAATGTATTATTTAAAAAATAAACATATAATTATTTTAAATAATGTTCAAGCAACACCAATTTTTCTATACAATACGCCGCTTTATTCATTTTCGGTGTCATTTAATTGTTTTGTTGGTTCTCGCATAAAACATTGAGATAGTATTCATTTGCCAGCAATTTGTGAGAGTCGCGCCACAATCGCTTTGTAACGCGTTACATTGTCAAATGTACGAGTGTTTAATGTTTTTCGAAGTTTACATGTCAATTCTCAAATACCGTTAATGGCGTTTTTAATATAGTAATTTACATTTTTAAAAGGTTATTAATGTTAAAAATATATTAAAATATGCTGTAAGCGATGAATATTCAGAATCATGTCAAATATTTCAGAATGTCATTATTCTAGATCACCAGAAAAGATATGTATTTCGCTTAAAATTGATACAATATGTGGCACTGACAGAACGAATCGAATCGTCTGAGAGATTCAATATGTTATATGCTATATATATAAATTGCAATTTGATAATCTCATTCTTGAGAAAAATGATCTAGACAGATGGACAAATAAAAATGGTTCTATTTTTCTTTAAAAATATATAGATAAATACTACTGTATCTGTAACCATACGATAGATAATTTACGTTTCTAAATGTCGTCACACGTATGTCTACGGTTAATCACGGTATAATACGTCAATTTGACGGACGACGCCTCTAGAGAGGTGCCAACAGCAAGTGCGTGAACGACTCAAATGAATTACTCGTACAAGTATAATAGATTATGACGTAAATGTCAGATATTAGCTTTGTGCTTATAATCTTATTGCTTAACCCGGTTTCGTCTACTTGTTATACGTATTTTCTATATTGATTACAATACTTTATACACAAATATGACAGTGTAGATTAATTAGTATCTGTCTGTATGTATACGAGACGGGTGAGGGTTCGATTCTGGTAATTAAACTAAATATGTGTATTAGTACTGACGATAGTCAAGATCATTGGAAACCGACTGAATGTCATGGAAACCTGCCATGCCCAATGGGATCAAAATCTGATCATGTATTGTATGGAAAGTATGACCGAATTCACTGAGGTATCTATTAAAAGCTGAAATGCCAAATATTCTTTGTGTAAAAAACTCCAATATAAGAACATGATCAATTATGTTACAGTTTCATATAGATCAAAGCGAAAGCGTCGTCTATTGCTATAAAACATTTTATTACTCAAACGTTTGCTTATTATTGGAAGGATGTATCTATACATCCTTTTTGTCGATGTCATCAAAAACATATTTTTATTCTAACTATACTACTACACCTAAAGAGAACAGAATTAACTAACTAAATAAACTCTTTTGATATCATAGCAAATTTTAGAAATCCTCATGCTGTGTCCGGAGGGCATAAATGATGAGGTTATTGGCAATGGATGATGTGCAAAAGATATTCACAGGTCACAGCGCCTATTCTCTTTTCTTTTCTCTATCATCTTTTCTCTATTCTCTCTTCTCCCTTTTTTATCTTCTTCTCTCTTTTCACTTCCGTATTCTCCTCTCTCTTATTCTCTTTTCTTTCTTCATTCTTTCATCTTCACACTTATCTCTTTCCTCCCTTTATCCTCTGTTCCCTTCTGTTCAATTTTGTTCTCTTCCGATCTCCTCTGTTGTCTTCTGTTTTGTACTGTCCATTTTTATACTCTTTTGTATTACTTTTTTACTATTATTTTGTACTCTTTTCTACACTGTTTTTTTCTCTTACTTCGTTGTATTTATATGTAATATGAGTTTTTAAATAAATGCAAAATCATGCAGGCAGCGTCGCATTTCAGCCGAAATGCGACTCTTTATGAGATATTCCATTAGAAGATAAGATATTCGTTTAATTTTAGTTTTAGTCATTTACTCAAACAAAATATTTTACTAACTTTAGAAAATAGATTTTGTTAATAACTTTATAAATTAAATAATAGCTAGTTTTTATGTAAATTATAATATATCGTGGTTTAAAGTGTCATTTTTATAAAGCAAAATTTCCTCAACTAAAAAAGTAAAAAAATGTTATTAAATTTAGTTACTTAATAAATAGGTAACTATACTATTGTATACGAAGAATATGTAACATAATGGTGTAAATTAGAATAAAAATATGTTTTTGTATTAACAAATTTATGTTTACATCCTAATGACAAGGAGATTTTATTTTTCAAACGCTTTGTTCTACGTTTTCGCCGGAACTTGAGAAACTGTGTGTATATATGTGTGGCGGAACTTAACCCCGCATATTATTTTCTCGGTGGAGAACAATCTCACAGTCGTTGAGTTTATACTTACATTTTAACAATACAATACATAAACTGAACAAAGGAATGATTTTTTTCAAGGCATCCTTAGAAAACCTACGTAGTGTCAACAAACAAATAAAAGTATAACAAAACTATGAGAGCATTTTTATTACAATTTAAAGACAGTATGTATTTTGTAACATTACTTCACTATGTCGGGAACAAGTTCAAAGGTCTTTTGTTTTGCAGTAATTTTTCAATTGAATAACATCTTGTTTATGTTATGACATGAAATGTGAATAAAAATGTGATTCTGAGCTTGTAAAGGTGAGCTTTTGTTTCACCCAAGTTGTTCTTCCATTTTTCTAATTTTATATGAACGGTAAATTTCAGGTGAAAAATAAAACATGGAATGCTTTGAGAAAACAAAATTATTTCAGGAATAATGCTATTTTATTTATTATTCATCTTATTTTTAAAGTATTAATCGTATAATAATAAACGGTTTAATGGTTAGAGCAATAGGACGGATTTCATGAGGCGCGAGCCCAAACCCCATTTCATTCAAGTATTTTTCTATCTTTGTTGAAGATTAACAAATTAAAGGTTACAAAAATAAATAAAATTTTACACAATTTACTCAAAGATAACAAGTGCACTAAAGTAACGTAAGTAGGATAAAAGTGCACTTAACGTTGCACTGTTTCAGACATAACGAATAGTATTGTAATGTATATTTAAAAGAATAAAAATATTTATCTTTTAATTTTTTTCAATTCGTTTATATCTATCTTATCTTCTCTCTCTATTATTATATATCTTTATCTATTATTCCTTTACTTTTTCGTTTTTATTTAGTGTTATCGAAATATATTTAACACCTTCCCAGTTCAAAGATCGGTCGTGACAAGATAAAGATAATAAAGTCTCAAGACTAGTACTAAACGAAAGCAGATTAATATTCTATGAAATTTTACTTAAATTTATAACGTTAAACTGCATTTTGATATTTTGTACAAATTAATTGGTTTTGGGGTTGTAATTGTTTTTGGTACTGTATAGTTATTGTATTTTACACATTTTAGCTATAATTTTCGGGGTTGTAATTCTTATGTACTTTTTGAAATTTTCACCTAATTTTCCTTAGCCTCTTAACCACTTAAGCCTAAATTAAATAGTTCTACTTCAGTACATAATATTCGAGTAAAGTTACAATTGAATCTCAATTAAATGTATCCAAATATAGTATTTTTTGAGCTACACACGTAAAATGTAAAATGGTGGGTTTTAAAACCCTCTCCTGCTAGATACTAGTGATACATAGAATATTACATACATTCTATTTATCATAGATATGTATGTATGTAAATTATGTTTTAAAAATTTATAAATAATATTAATAATTTTTATATTTTAAATTGACACTTAAAGCTAAGTTAGTGGGATACGAATATTTTGTTTGTTTTTGCTTTCACTTCAAAATACAGCTCTGGGCTGCTGTATACAAGAAAATTGCTTCTTCGATACACAAGAGAAATGAAATTGGACGGAACATAAGAAACTAGGCACTTTTATTGAAACCTAGTTAATTTTGTGTTTTGATGACACTTTGATATATCTTACAAACGACGCAAAGTTTCAATCAATGTTTGAGTAATACTAAGCTGGTACTATTTATTAATTTATAGTTTATTAAAGCTAATTGACTTTTGAAAGATATATGAATTGATAAATTGAATTGCTAGTTTCTATATTAACTACTGAGTAATCGTGATAAATATTTTCACCCCTATTGTTACGAGATCTAATGGATCTCAAAGATTTGGATAAAACATGGAGATCAGCGTAATGCCTTCATCATCATGTACAATATATAATAATTTAACAACCTGTTTGCTTACCTGAACACAGTAATTACTGATTAAAATTAAAAATTCCTTACTGTGTCTAGAGCTTACACTTCTACGCGTTATTCGTTTCGATATATCCCACAGTAAGTTAATAGTGGCACTTAGTCTATTCTTAGTTTTTTTTTAATTTAACTTTAAAACGCTTATATACAATTTAAATATATTAACTTCGAAAAAGTGTACAAATATACATTACCAAAAAGCTATCATACTTATTACGATAACATTAATATAACAGAACAGAAGCTTCACGTAATAGCTATCTATCCGGCTAGAAGCGAGGTCCGATTTTGGTGGAAGTCAATTGAGTTCTGCCAATCAACACACAATGACACAAATTATACCGAAAAAATGGCATAATTTATTCTCCCAGAACAAGAATAGAGTTTACATTTAGACACTATGCTGCTGTACCACGACGGCTAAAATAATAACTTTAAGAGTTAACTTTAAGTTAATACAAGACGGAGACCGGCGCGGGCGGAACGAAGTGTCGCCATCGGTTTTCCATATCATATTCGCGATGTATTGAGTTTATGCTGCTAAAAGTAGCGATTTTATATTATAATTTATGTACACCTCACATTAATCTACAGCAGTCCCCTGCTAGACTTTGTTACGATTATAGCTCTCTGGGTGTCGTGTAGGTGTTGGACTAGTTTTACCATCAGGCTCCACGTCTGGGCTCCGCATGTCTACTAGGAATCAAGAATAACATTTTTCCAAATGGTGCTGAGCCAGGCTCCACTCTTCTGTTGATTTCAGCTTCTTAGTTTTATCTTCCCAACTACAAGGCTTGCTCAAACAAAAAACGGCCTGAATGAGTACAATTTACTATTCATGTTTAAATTCTACACAATTTGTTTTAGTCTCTATTTTATCTAAATAAGATCGTTATCCATAACCTTTTATACATGAAATTATTTGTTGACATTAAAATGTCAACAAATAAATCATTTAAATGTCATTTGATTCGGACTCACATTTTGAACGATAATAATATTACATGTAATATGAAACATATGACATGAAATTATAATGTACCACAACAACAATTAATCATTTTTCATAGCATACAGTGACACAGCGTCAAAACAGTATTTATTAAAATTTTTATA
This sequence comes from Dione vanillae, assembly GCA_037178615.1. Lineage (NCBI taxonomy): Eukaryota > Metazoa > Arthropoda > Insecta > Lepidoptera > Nymphalidae > Dione > Dione vanillae. Next base: position 28,573 of record JAZFAU010000454.1, on the reverse strand, counting down.
GCCGCAATATTCTGTATTACCAAAGCGACCGCACTCGCTTCAATTTATAGGGCAAATGAAACATGTGTCATTTCCTTAATGCCCCAGACGATGTATGATAGAAGTCGATAGCTCAAAATTTACTGTAATAGTTTACGTTTACATATTTTTAAAAATTTTAAGCATTCTTAAATAAGAAGTAAAATTTAACAACATTTATTATAATATAATTTAATCAGAGCCGTACAATCTAAAGTACTTATTAGTATTTGACTTAATTCTACAACTTATTTAATTAATTGTTACCGATATTCGTAATTGACATTTTTTTAACCTGACTTAACAGACTTAAATAATGACTTTTGATATCCGATTAATTAACTTAATTAACATTAAAACGAGCTCGCGCAACGTAAATTAACGCGTACCAATAAAACAGATACTTCAGGATTAAACTAATTCATTTCAAACAGTCAAATACTGAACTGTGTTTGTATAACTTAGAAATACTGTTCAGCTAAATCATATTCTTCTTCTTGAAAAAATTTGCGGAAGAAGTAAAATATTAATAAATACAACTATTACTTTTGTTATTTAATATAGATATTTTTAATGCAACGTATTTCTCTCTCTTAGAATTATTTATAAAAGGGAGAAATGGATATACAAATTTATTTGAAATTATCGTTATTTGACGCCTTAAAAGCCGTCACTATTAACACCATGGTCATGGATTGAACTAGGGAACAAATATTTTATTATTCATCCGGTTTTTATGAATAAACGCTTCGTAAAACTCCACAACTCAACAAGCCATATGGAAAGTTGGAACAAAATATGTCTTTGCATGAGATTTCCTTTACATACGTATAACCAGGATTCAGGGTGACGCTGAAGTATTATATTTCATTTGTATGATATCTATAAAGGGAGGTTTTCACGCTTATAAAGCACCATGTATGTATTATCCTCTATTCTTTACAAAGCGATAATTTCTTTATATACCATAATTCTTCACAAAACGAACACTGCTATATTCCGATAAAAAGGGTATACAGCTAGTCAAGGGTTAGTAAAATGTACATATTGTACATCCTCGTACCTTCTTTATATATAAGAATATGAGAGCAGTGTTTTAAACAGTGTGTCTTCTATATAAATTATGATACACGTCAATTTTAGTTGTTATTACTACGATTCTAAAGATTTCTAATTTATTACAAATTAATTATAAGTGAAATATTGCCGTAAAGTAATGAACAGTGTCTTAATATATATTATGAATCCTTATCAACTCGACTGTGAGATGGTAAACTGTATTTAATTCTTAATTCTTTAATTCTTCTTAATTCTGTCCTCTTAATTGAGGCCCACCACAATATCTTACGTCTGCCTCTCTGAGATGCACGTTGAATGCGGAATCTAAGGTTAAGTTAACTTTTGTTTTTACTATGAGGAAAGATAGTGTAGTTACAAATAATTCAATAATTAATATATACAGCAATTTTTGTGTAGCTGTACATTTAGGATGGCTTAAGTTTCAGTTTGAGTTTTTTACATTAAGAGAAGTATGAAGAGATTTTCTTTGATAGTCTTAGTCTTTGATAGTCTCATAAAGTGAGAAACGGAACGTTGGGTTTTCTCCTTGCCCTGCTATGTGCAGGGTACGGCGTGAGGCTAAAAAAATTTCGAATTTTTCTTAACTATAGTAATCTTTACTATTTTTGTCTTCATCTAACGATGGTCGTAAACGAACGAAGCGACGTATTAAGGGGAAAATTGCGAGAAAATCTTTTTATCAGACCGTAAGCTCCAAGTTAGCGCCTTACTTTTGGACTTTTGGACCTACTTTATGGTTCGTCGTCGGGGTCATTTACTTTTTAATATAAAGATATGGGGTGAAAAATATTTTTGGAAATTCACGTTATTTTTTGGGTATTTTTTGCCATTTTTGATACTTAAATTAGTTAAATGAAGATAAATTTATACATATTTTAATAATTATTTATACAGATTGAATCTTATTTTGTATGAAACACTGATGGAATCCAGAAAAAAATGTTTAATAAAAACTTCTACCTCGTTTGAAATACTAAAATATTTAATGTTAAGTTAGGTTTGATAGAAAGTTCGATAGAATTCTATTTAATAAATTAGAGCAACTATTCTACTATTCACGAGGTAAGCGTAATGCTGCACTACACTGTTGGTGTAAATGCAACAGTTGGGAGATCAATTCCCACTCGGAGAATGGAGTTATATCATTCCATAGATGTGAAAAGACAAATCACGGCGCGGACTTCCGAAATCCAACACGAAATATTCCTAAAATTGGACAGGAAGATGTCGGCGTGTCTTAACACTAGGTTCCTCTGCCTATACTGCTATATGTAGATGACATTGTAAAGCTACTTATTTATTTATCGGTTCATAGCTATTGTTTCTATATGACATCATTTTAATTTCCAATATTCAGGATAGTATTGTTTAGTAATACTATCTTAACATGCTTCAGGCACTTTATTATGCACGACCACGGGCCGTCCAGGACGGTGGTAGACATCTGTCAGTTTTACCTAGCTCGTGGTGATATCCACCTGAGACATACAATAATATAGTGTAAATAACTGTCACGTTCGTCGTTGATGATCAATGACCGAGGGTTCCGTAGCAATTTTAGGATTATACGTAAAAAAACGGTGTAAATGTTGATAAATTTAAGAACACTCATGAAAATGGACTCAATTTTTTGTCTTAAAATTCCTTTTTCCGCAAAATTCGATTATACAACTTTCTGTTATATATTGTATTGCACATTGTAAATGTAAAATTAGCATGATTTTTTTAAATATAACACCTTTACTGAAGTACGCAAATAGATATATAACATATATACAGCACGACATGTTGTGATATGTATGCCACAGATATGCGTAAATAGGATATCAAATGTGACATATCAATTATGGTATTCTATATTTTACAAAGGTTTGTATACTGAATCCTTCGATAGAGAAGGCTAAGACTTAGTTTAAAATAAAATAATGTTTTAAAAATGAGTAATATTACATAGAGTAGACATTATTTAACACCGTGATGGAATAAACCACTTATTTTACAGTGATTAAGTGTTTCATACTATTCTATCTCTGCTTTCTTTTCTATAAAGACTTAAATATACCAAATTGCAACCAAAAGCACTTTTATGTTTAATTAGAGTAACAGTACTTGAAAATATATTTTAACGTAAAAAAACAATGTGCCAATTAATTTATTTAATTATACATACATATATTATAAATACAATAGATAAATTTATTTATTTTATTTTCTTATTGCTATTATAATTTAAAATTATTTTAATGTAATAATATATTCTAATAGAATTCTTTTCTCTAAATAAAAGTACCATTGTAAGTAGTTCCGTGTATATCATGATAGTATATTCTCCTGAACAACGAAAAGCTTTTACTTCTCCACAGTGAAATTAGGACCAATTTATATAATTACTACTTTTTTAAATAAATGACAAAAATTTCTTTTGTGAAATAATTGAGAAGGAATTTTAAATAAGGATTTTATGAAAAATTGTGGTATTCATCATGGTTTCATGATTCTTTAGGATCAAACAGAAGTTAAATATATTACTTTTCAATGGCTTTGTAAATAAAAATGTAAATATACATTTTTTTCTAGAGAAATGACAGTTATCATAATGTATGTAATATTTTCAATTTCACATATATGTATAGATTATAAGCAAATAAATCTAAGACTGTTATAAATAGTTTGAATAAGATATGATTTGATTTTAAAACATTTTTTTATTATCAAGCAACAACAAAGGACCTTTAGTACTACAAGTGTTCCAAAAACCAGTCGTATAATTAAATTAAAAACATTGAGTATACGTGACTAAATTGTTACCGCGAAGCCTTTGAAAGTTTTATTATAACTGGCATAAAGGGTATTTGTGTAAGAAATCTAATAAAGAAATTTCGTTTGTGTTTATTTGCTATGAACACGTAAATTGATGATGTATAGAGGACTGACAAGGCGCAGATGTACAACGTCTGCTTGTAAATGGATAGTTTGTGGGTTCGATTCCCACTTTGGGAGAATGAAACGCTTATATTTTTTTCAATGTATAATGTATGGTTAAATATAGATAATATATCCATCTAAACGGTTTTAATTTCACGTATTTTTATATTTTAAATCTTTCTGAACTGTAGATTAATTTTATACTTAGTAATATTTATTTTAGAATTAGATAAATTTAGAAAAATCTTATTTTATATCTATAGCTTATTTTTGGAATAATGAAAAATAAAAATTTGATATAATAACCTAAAAATAAGCAATTTGTTTATATTCAGCCTGGCAGTGAACGTCACGTTATTCAAAACGACTCTAAACTTTTAAATCATCAAAGAAACTAAGCTGTACAGAGAATTCACTTCTTTGGCATTTTAATTAAAAATATTTAAACTAATTAAAAGTTATATTTCATATTGTGACTCGACATGTACAGAGTTTGTGTAGCGTATTCTACTTTAAATATACAACGACTGTTATTTATTATTTTATTGGTTAGGTTACATGCGGTGTTAGGTTACGCCACTCAATACGCAATATCGCCACTTACTTAACGCGATTACTTTAGTATCGCAGCGCAGGCAAAGAGAGCCAAGACAAGACATTCCGGTCTCAGCTTTCTTCCCCAACCTTAGACCAATGTCTGGAATTACTAGACCAGGAACAATAAAAATCATTAATCTCAGTTGATATAAAAATATCTAAAGGTCTCTATTTTCAGATATTTAATTTATGTGAGAATTTCTAAGCACCATTTTATATTGTACAGAAAAGCAAAATGGAAAATTCTAGCGAAAGTCGGTGACGAAAATTGAAACAATTGAAATAGAATAGTATTGAAGTACACCAAAAAGATGCGGAGTAAGAGCTCACGTTGAGATATTGAATATCTTTTACAATATGTTTGAAATAAGGACTTGCATTTGGATATTTTAAATGTAAAAATGGATATTTGAAGTAAAGATAGTTGTTTAACGGTTGTCTGTGTGTCCGTCTGTTCGTGCAAAATGCTTCGTTTGTATGAGAGCCAATAAAATCTATGATGTTTTCTTTTTTATGTTAGTGGTATGGGATATAGCGCACATAGCGGGGTAGGCAGGAGGGACATTCAGTCGAGTATTTAAATTAATTTTTACACTCTAGGAAATAAGGTGAAGTGATCCTTGTTTCCTTTATATTTAATAAATGGAAACTTAAAAACTAAAACATAATATTTTTTAATAATCTTATAATTTTTATATTTCTAAATATCTTCGAGTTGTCGCTATCTTGGTGCAGGGACACAACGTCTAACCGAAAACGTGACAGTTCGAGGTTAGTTTTGCATTCAGGGAGGATGAAATATTTTCATTGCTTTTGTTTGTTGGTAACAGTGCGAATCATGGCGTTGATCTCCACCATTATTGTTTTGTATTTAAACATACATACTCATTATGTCTAATTTAACATACAAGTTTGACACTCAGTGCCCAAATACTAACTGTATGATACTTAAATCAAATCATAGGTGACAATAGATATATACCTATTAATAATTATTTAAAGTTTCATTTTAAAATGTGTAAAAATAGCGAAATTCAAAGGTTTTTTTTAAATTTTGTAGATTTATAGGCTAATTTTCAATTTTCAATCATAGGCTCTGCTATTTTTGGTAGCTCAATATTAAACGTACAGTGTTATATGAGAATAAGAAATAATAATATCCCCACTAAAACGAAAATATACTTAAATAAATATTTAATATTTTAATTAAATGTATGAAAAACACTCACCTCGTGTTTTTTTTTTAATTCCTTTTTGTAATTTCCTTTACAATTACTTAGACTACATACATTTAACACGTGTTCGCAGCGCGAAGTACTTCGTGTATATCCTTATTTATATTACATATACATATATACTCAATTGTTTCTATATCTTAAGTACGCTTATATGTAGATATTCTAGTAGTAATATACTATCGATTATTAATTTGTAAACATAAATACACACATATACGATTTTTATTATAAATATACACGAAAAAAATTTATTTTATAAAATAAAGTAATAAAAAAACAATTACTTTTATTAAATAAATAATAAAGATAATATACTACATCCTCTCTCATTTTTTTACTAAATATGAGAGAGTTGTTAGAGAAATATGGGGCATATCGAACGTTCTGTGACCTTAATACTCGTTCAGCGATTAAACTTTTTAATTAAGCTGCTTGTTCACATGGCAAATGAGAAGAGGTGATTTTGGTATAGATGGATCAGTTATTACATTTCTAAGTATTTCTTGATGATATTGTGGAGTTGTAATCGAGTTAGGCTTTAGTTCTTACTTGGAGTGCGTTATTGCCATTTTGTAAAAAAGATGCAAGGGGTGACACCTTTTTTAATATAGATTATCTATATTTTGTACTCAGACGAATATTTGGAAATTTTTGTATCTTTGTTTTATTTCTAATCTAGCCTGGAGTTGATGATAGTGGTCTTCGGTTTCTTTGATTTCATTTTTCACATCAATAGGTAATCAGCATTAAGTTTATTTTCATCCTTATGTTCAACATTATCACTTATAGAACGGCTTCCATGTTCAGGTTTAAATGAAACTCTTTTACCAGAATAGCGTTATAACTTAAAGATTAACGTTTAACGTACGTTTTTGTATGATACTTCAATTTTGAACACTTTATACTTAAGTCACAAGCGATTCTATTACCCGGCTAACCTTAACCCAATAATTTATTTACCACCAGCGGTAGATTTCCAAGTAAATACAAATTACAAATTTTCCACTTTACAAATATTTCAAAATCTGTAAAGAAAATTACCTTAATACAATAATCTAACATAATATAACAATTTACTTGAAATTCAACGGCACAGAACCTCCTCATTAATTCAGACACGAGACCGCGCAGTAAATATCATAAATGAGCTAAATGAGAAGAAAACTGCTTAGCATTCTATGGATTCACCGTGCGGGTGCCGGGCCCATCGCGTTGTAGGAAGAGGAGCTCCGATCAGCGCTTGGGACTTGCGACCCAAGTGTAGGTTTAAAGGGGCCCCTTTAAAATGCATTAACGCTCACCTTCACTGTCCGAGCTCCTCCCACTACCTAACCAAATTCTAAACGATTCTACCAAAGCCGCCTTTGAAGTGCGTTCTAGAAATGAATTTATAATAGTTCTAGATAGGCCGAGATCTTTGAGTAAACTATAGAGAGATTTCGCTGTTATACCTCTCGCTCCTACTTCAACCGCAAATAAGCTAACTCTAAACCTATTCCTGGTCAGTTCGTTTGTAAGATCAAAGTATTTATTAAGTTTTAGATGGTGACTTTTTGGGATATTTGTTTCCCACGGAACTGTAAGTTCTACCAGTACTATGCGTTTTAGGCTTCGAGAATAGAGAAAAATATCCGGTCTGGATGACGAAACACAAATATCCTCAGGGATTCTATACTGTTTCTCATACGTGTCCATCATAAGTGTCCAATCGGGAGCTGGATCTAATATAGAGAAAGGTTTTTGTGTGGGTTTTTTATAAAAACCTTCTTTCACAAACTCTATTGAGCGTTTGCTGGTTGTTATATTTCTCTGTGCTCTTGCTACAGATAGACTAACGGCTTCACGTATGATTTCTAGTACTTTATCGTGGCGCCGCGAGTATTGACCACTATCCAAGAGTACCCTACACCCTACCAGCATATGTTTAGCTGTCCCTACTGCCTCTTTACAGATGTAGCAAGATTTATCGGTAGCTTTACCCCATCTTACTAAGTTACTTTGATCTGGAAGAGTCATTTGGAACGCATTTAGATAGAATTTTAATAGTGCTGGAGACCAGTCGTGAATTAGGGTGCGCCATTTTAAAGCTAAAGGGATACAGAATTCTCCTATAGTTAGCCACTCGTTTTGCATTTCTAAACCCAATGCGTGCACCTTATATTTGTCGTTCTCGTCTTGCCGAATAAAAGATTTTATTATGTCTATGTCTTGAACTTTCCTCTTTGATCCTAACCCTACTTTACTAGACTGTGCTCCTATCATAAATTGCTTATGGAATTGAAGTCTTGACTCGAGCTCTGGGACACTACTGTCTTTTGGGAGTGAGATAACAATCTCATCCCGTGATTTTCCCAGAATGTGTGTTTTGGAGACTCTTAGATGTTTATAGAGCTCCGATGGTTTCTTTAATCTCAACCCGAAACTATTTTTATCTCTAAATAAGGTTGAGGTGTCCGCCGAATGCGCTAGCCCAAGCCAAAACTTTAGTATCTTTGTGACACTTGCATCTAACTTTGTTAAGAGGGTCTTATTGAAATCATACACGAGGAAAGGCCAATTCAGACGTGATGTTAGAAAATTGTCGTAAATCCAAACTTTCTTGACATTACTTATAGGTTGATGATCTACCTTCTCAAGATCCGTCAAAAAGCTGTCGACAAGTACATCTAAAGATGGAGTGCGGCCTTTGTAGTCTATTTTCTTGCCGAGAAATTTAAAAGGTGCCGCTTCGGAAACTATAGCAATGCTTTTACCGCCAATTTTAAGTCCCGGATCGTATGAGGTATATTTAGTGTTTCGCCTTCCCAGACATAAACAGTGACACTTACTAGGTTTTGTCCTCATTCCTTTCGTCCACGCACAAAAATCGTCTACTTCATCCAATAGCAGCTGGCATTGCTTTGGATTCCTAGTCAGTATCGCAAGATCGTCCGCGAAAGCAAGGATGGATTCTGTGTACTTATTGTTGAACTTAAACCGATAACCCCATTTTTTCTCTTGTTTAATTAGATTATCTATTAAAATATTTATTACGATATTAAATATTATTGGGGATAAACAACAACCCTGAAAAAGACCTACTTTATAGCCTAAAGGTTTTGAATGGCCGTCTTTAGAGGTTATAACGAATTTTAATTTGGAATAGTATGACGCGATTATGTTGCTTATTATCGTAGGAAAATTGTACCATTTTAACGCAAACATCAATAGATCGTGTTGTACTGACCCGAACGCGTTTTCTAAATCTATCCAACACACTGTAATTTGCCTCTCACACATTCTGGCGTCTTTTAAACTTTCAGTTAACAAACTATTATGCTCCAGGCATCCAGAAACTCCAGGTAGAAACCCTTTCTGGTAGTTCGGCCTGAAGTACCTATTGCTAATCATAAAATGGGTCATTTTCGTTTGAAGTAATGAGAAAAAGATTTTAGATAGAGTATTCGTAAGAGCAATCGGCCTAGTATCTTTTGGATCTGTTACCCGGTCTTTTTTAGGAATGAGGACAAATACCGCTTCTCCAAACGACGTAGGTATTTGCTTTCTTGACCAGATTTTACCATATAAGTTGTGGAGGTATTTGCGAACAGATGAACATTTTTTGTATACTATATAGGGGATACCATCAGGACCTGGAGCTGATTTAGATGGTTTCTTTTTGATTTGTTTATTTATTTCCTCTAACGTTGGTGGGTCACTTTGAAATTCAGTGTGAGGAATCTCAGGTCGTTGTTTATTTGGCTCCTTATATAGTCTTTCTATATTAGCTACTTCGTACGTGCTTCTATAATGTTCATAAGTTGCCTCATCGGTCAAGGAAAGCTTACCTCTATCTTCTTTAAAAATGTTTTTTGAGTACTCAAAAGGATTTTTATCAAAAGCTACCTCGTGTTTAGCCCGATCGAAATTGTTACGTTGTTCCGCGATCTGTTTCGATATACCTTGAATTAATTTCAAGGTTGACCGTAGCGCCCTAGACAATTGGTGACTAAGATAATTATCGCCTATCGCTTTGGCCGCACGAAGATTCTTTTTTAGCTCTCTTTTTTTCCTCCTCATTTTCGACTTGAACGCGTTTTCTTTGTTTTTACGAGCGTAATGATTTGGAGACGGATATATTTCGTTGAAATAGTCATAAATAGTTTTTTGGAAAGATTCTACTTGCGTGTCTAACTCCTGTTTCGAGCCCGGATGCTCTAACAGGACCGCTAATCGTTCGTCGTGAGCTTTCCATGTCGATTGCTTTATATTGGGAATGCTAAGACGTGTCCGGGTGGAAATGGACTCCTGATACTCTTCACTCAATGGCTCACCATGGGACATATGAGGGTCAACTCTATCCGCAGTGATAGTCGAAGAGCTTACCGACGATAGCCGTGCTTCAACACCATCATGTGTTTTAAGATGTTTAATATACCAGGCTCTTCTCTTGTAATTTTTCCCGCACGTGGGGCATTTCAAGTCCGTATTCGCGCCGCTTTCGTTGTTTGCTTCAACCGGTGGACAGTTCTTCCGCCCCCCCTCTCGGACTGTCCCAGGGGTATTTTTCTTATAAGGACTTTTAGCTTTAAAATTTTCCTGGGCTTGGCTTGCTAGGCCATTGCCCGCGGCTGTCTTTCCAACAGTCAGCTGTCTTCCCAGCTGCCAGCTGTCTTTCCAGCAGTCAACTGTCTTTCCAGCGTCATCCCGTCTCTCCGGGCTGTCACTTTAAATGAGAAGAAAACTGCTTAGCATTCTATGGATTCACCGTGCGGGTGCCGGGCCCATCGCGTTGTAGGAAGAGGAGCTCCGATCAGCGCTTGGGACTTGCGACCCAAGTGTAGGTTTAAAGGGGCCCCTTTAAAATGCATTAACGCTCACCTTCACTGTCCGAGCTCCTCCCACTACCTAACCAAATTCTAAACGATTCTACCAAAGCCGCCTTTGAAGTGCGTTCTAGAAATGAATTTATAATAGTTCTAGATAGGCCGAGATCTTTGAGTAAACTATAGAGAGATTTCGCTGTTATATTGTAATGTTAATTATGAATTTTCCTCACAAACCTTTAATATTTGCTAAATTACTCTCACTTCCCACAGTTTCGAGTTAATTAAAATGTCTGCTCGAATTAGACTAAAAGAACTAAAACCAGTCGCTTACTAAATTACAAAGCTATACCGTGCTACTTTTTAATCTATTTTGATATGTCTCGGTATATGATAGTGGAAACGTGGAAATCCTAATGTTAAGACATCCTGTTCTATACTTTTCCAAATTATCGAAGCGAATTAACATATTTATCTATGAAAATGAAAAAAAAATACAATATATTTATGAATTACCATACTTATTTTTATGATTTTTAAAGTGTTAATCCACACTGAGGATTGAAAAAATACTTACAGAAAACATATAAAAATTTGAACGTAAAATTAGCATGATTGTTCTTTGTAATGGTCTTTGGGTAGCGGAAATTTGTAAAAATCTTCCTACAGAGATGCTAACAACGATATAAGTTGTATAAAAGCATATAAGAATTTCAACGCGGCGTGATGTAGAACGCATGGCTCAGTGGTGAGAGCGCCTGCACGGTTCGCAAGAGGGCGCGGGTTCGAGTCCCGCTGCGTTCAAATTTTTATATGTTTTCTTTAAGTAATTACCATACTTGCTTTGCTCATCCACTTACTTACTTATTTACTTGCCATATCACACTTACACTTGACCTGGCCTCTACATATAGATACTTTACGACAGCAATAGCAGACTTTGTATTTATATATAAATAATTTATAGGAAAAACATTTTAGATAAATTATTACTAATATTGTCAGTCTACATAATAACTATCAATTTACGATAACTTTCAATATCCAAATTAAATCATTACATATTTTACGCCATTGTGTGTGATTTATAGTTAAAATGTTGTAATCTACATTTTCTGCCTTAATTTTGTGGCAAAACTCAACACAGCTTGCCAGAGAAGAGAAGTCAGAATAATTCGAGTGGAAATCAAACCCATGAACATTTATACAGTGTTTTATGACCTGATGGTAAATTACCAAATAGTTAATTGAATTACTCAAATAAAAGTATATAATTTATTAATATTATTTAGCCGTCATATAAAGCCTGTGTTGATATTAATTTAAAATGTTTCGCACAAACGTGTCGAAAGCAACCTTTTACAGTAAATTATATTAAAATTTCGAATGGAATATTATATTGAGACGAGAAATGTTTAACAGCTAAAATAGTTACCTCTGATATATTAAACAAGTTAAAAACAGACTTTTTGTGTGTTTGTATGTAGATTTTTCGCCCAGCATCTGTTAGGCCTGGAAAGATATAGGATATATAGTTCATTATAATAACTGAATAATTATGATGACGAATGAAGAAGTTAATAAAAAGCTTCTTCGCAATATTTTGTCAGAGCTATAAGTACTTATATATAACATGTAAAAAGTATCGTGCGGTGAATGTCACAGTAGTGAGTACATTTATAGAAAAATAGAACTTTGGATAACATGAAATTGTAGAAACTACTATAAATGTACTCACTCATGTATTTAATAGTTGTTGTTGGCGTATCGCCGTGGACTCATTTTCCACTATGAAGAATAAATTGTTGTTATTTTTTCATTTAGATAAAAAAAGTTTGAAAGCACAGCGTTGAGTTCCGTAACTTAGTATGCAGTCTCTAAATTCAAGCAGACAACAATAGACAGAGTGTCATAACACTTGGATTTTTTCGTCTATTCTGCTTTAAAAAGTTAATGGGAATAAAATATGATATTTATATAAAAACTAATATAGTTTAATGATCGAGCAGTTCAGCTAACAAGTATTTATTAATTTATTAACTAATATCTTTCACTAAACTATTTCTTACTGTATGGTTTAATATAATACTATATAAATATAAAATAGACTAGGCTATATTTCGGTTTTTATCGTTCAAACGGTAATAACTTTTGTTAGAGTCAAAAACATGCACATGCAATATTTATAATACCCGAGACAACTTTAAACATGTAAGGTAATTATGTACAGGTAGCATCAAAAGGGTAAAAGAGGATCATAAAATATAGATTTACTCGACAAATGGACTATATAACATAACCTAACTTCACGTTTTATCTGTAGTTGCTGAGATAAATGCGAGCGATAAATGTGAACCGAATATTCTCTACAGTTTTATAATATTAAGTTTAGTAGACATTCGCATTAATAACATTACGTGTAAACTCACGGTTGGATGTCGCTTTAATATCAACATACAATATGCCGCTCTTTTAATAGCAACATAGCTAAAGGTGTCTAAATTAAATTAATTTTAGCTCAAAATACAGCTTTTAACGTAAATTATTCAAAATAACCACTCATTTTAGAATAATTCTTAATTAAATATGAAAAATGTGTTATGAAATTTCGAACTTAATTATTCGTGAAAAGTTAAAAGGTTTACATTTTAAAGATATTTTCTTATTTATGAGTAAATATACTGTGAAAGTTTAACGTGACGTTTAGTTAATGTTGGTAGATGTGCTCAATGTGTAAATATAATATACAGCTTACTGGCAGCTTCAGACTGCAGTTTAGTTGCCGCATAATGAGTATGAGAGGTCTGTAAGATTTTTTCTGGATCACTTATATGTAAATTTTTCTATAATTACACTTGAACGTACCGAGCTAATCAAATTTCCCTTTCCTATATGTAGTTAACGATTAAATAGAGTCTTCATCTACAGGCAGCACGTCCGCAACACTCGACATGAGACAAAGTTTGACGCCAACATGTGGTACAGCAGATATTGCTAGCATGTAATCCATGAGATAGCCGTTTTCTGAGAATATTATGACTTATAGATGCAGAAGTAATGTAAAGGAAGTTTTATATACATATGTAACTAATTTTTTTTTTTTTGCTTCACGCTTTATCCCGCACATGGCAGGGTGGCAGAGGGAACTGCAGGAACCATAAGAACCTAGTGTTAAGACACTCCGTTACTTAGTCCCTGCTTACTCCGGCCCCACTTTCCGCCGTTTTCGAGGCATTGCGTGTTGAGTGGCGGAACTCAACGCCGCGCTTTGCCTTAGATGCCTGAGCGAAGAAAATGGAAATAGAAAAATCCATCTTCTGCGACTGGGGATCGAACTCAGAAACCGTCGTGTTAGTCGCGTTACAGGCAGACGTTGCGCCTCTGCGCCACGACGGTAACTAATTATTTGTTGTAATTTGAAGTAAAGTAAAAGTCATTACTATTCTATGTAAAAACAAATAAAAGTTATAAAAATAAATAAATAAGTAACATTATTGTTTTATACTAAACAATATAACACTGAAAATAAATATAAGTAAAAATATATTTTAATTCAGCTATGATAACCGCTTCGCACCTCTACATACCGACCTCAGCTGGATATTGAATTAACACAACGCCATTCTATACCGGTGTAAGTTCTTTTACTTTGGTTATATCGTTGTGCAAAATATATAAAATGCTATCTATATACATTTTACAGCCTTGATTTCTGCCATTTAACAGGTAATGTCTTGAAAATTGGGTGGAAAGTTTTAAAACCAGAGAAAGAAAATTAATGAAAAAATTACAAACACTCCACTTCTCTTTTCCTACCTGCTTTGTTTTACGGAGTGGGGAAAGTGGTAGTGATAATGTAGGTAATTGCTTTTTCTTTCAGTATTAATTTCAAATCTTAACTTATCAGATCATATAGAAATATTAGTACGTATAAAATATTTAAAAATAGACAACGTCCTTCTATATCTGTATGTAAATGTACGTAAAACAGTTTTAAAAAAGCTCCAACCCTAGTAACAGTATTTAACGTTACAATCCATCAATCAACTTCGTATGGAAGTTGTTTGTAATATATTCACTTTTTAATGTATATTGTAGTTCACTTCATAGAATAAGCTTTGTGTAGCTTTTATATCTAGACACTGATCTAAGGTATAAAAAATATCATAAAAGTTATTAAATTTGCACTTTGTTACACCATAATAAGATTAATACTTGAAAGTTGCTATACATGTGATACATGTCATTATTATAATTATTATATACGCTACGTAATATATGCCTATTTCTTTTTCTTATTCTTAAAATTAAAACAAATTAATTGAGATTAATGCAGTTCTCACTAGGGTTTACTACAAAAGGGTCAAAGCTGTAATAGTATCACAACAGGTTTGAGTGCTATTAGCAATTCTAAGTTTTTGTTACTCTATGATTTGAAGTTGAAATTGAAGTTGAGATGTTGGTTTAGTTTTAAGTTAGTCTCAAGTATAAAGATAGAAGAGGCCTGTGTTGTCTAACAGTATTGATATTTCTACGTTATCAGATTTTTTGAACAGATTCATTATGCGACTAAACAAAGCTTGCATATATTTTATGTATATTACGAAGGATTTATACTTAGAAACTTATATTTTATTTTTTTTTTGTATTTATCATTTCATTTATTTACAATAACAGTATATTTTTACAATACATATTTAAGAGGTTTATATAACGAATTTATATCGAGAAAATAACTTGAATATAGTATTTAGAAACTTCGGATATCTCACTAGGATACACTGTGCGAAGATAGCCAGTGCGTGATAAAAATATTATAATTTTTTAACAACACCGAATATAAAATATTGTTACTAATATTATTTATAATTATTTATTTTTGATTTTTTTATTACATTACAGTATAATAGTTTTTGTATTTAGTATATTATTTAGTTTATTTAATGTCAAGACAGTCCCTAAATTAAAGTTATTACGTTTCAATCTCTTGCCACAAATGGATATCAAACCTCCACTTATCACGCTTTCCCACAAAAGCTTCTTACAAAATAATTTAAAACGTTTTCACATAATTTACTAAGATACATACAACCGATTCATTTACCACGTTCATGTCAACACCAGTGTGAATATCCCAGTCGTATATGTAGGTTAATACGCAAGCTTGTTACAGAAAGCTCCGCAATTCAACTTCTTGTTTCTCTATAAAGTTCGTTTGCGTCGCCGCCATCTTTAAAACAAAAACACATGCTAAGTGAAAATGTATAGAGCCGCTAATGAAGTGTTCTGAGTAGATTTTTGCGCACTAATTTTGACATTTGTTAGTTATATTTTAAGCTACCTTTAGTTTTTCCTTCTTTTTTCACTCGCTGTGTAGTTTTGTGTTTGTTTTTATTATTATAATAACAAGGTCAATGTCTGTTAAACGACCTTTAAGCGGAAATTCTTTTATAAATTGAAAGACTTTAGTAAATCGATTTGTGATATACGTACATACTACAACCGTCTGCCTACTTTGATTGCTTTTTATCACCCACCTTGGTAATACAAAGCGTGACGTTTAATTACGCCTGTGAACAACGTCTGTGTCTTGAACGTTGAATAAGAATGATAGAAAGCCATAATGTTAACCAACCTTCTAAAAACAAAATGGTAAATTATAAGATACATATATTTTCACATATATTTTAAATATAACATACATTTTTAATTATATATTCTAAAAATGAAAACAAATATAACATTCATACTCAAATATTTTTTTTATTTAATAAAATATAAACCACACTACAGACACTTGGTCTGTACCCTTGTTAGCTCGAAATATACTTTGTATTTGTATTCCGTATTTTCAGAACTAAAAAGAAAGCCTACATTTCAATGTAGATAGAAATCTGCTGTTCCAACAGTCCCAGACCCACACCTCGCGGCTCATTGCACAGGCCTTACTTAGGTCAGACCCTGACCGGCGACCGACATTATACGCGTATCTATGTATGTGTTATGTACATCTGTATGCACGCATAGTTTGACATTTCTTCGTTTTACTTTTATTTTTTGGGATTTATTTATTAAGACGAGATGTATCTCATGAAGTAATATATGATGATTACGATATAGTTCAGACGTTACTCCTTTGACAATAATTACTGAAAACAGAATAAAATGAATATTGTAAGGGGATTTCCAAATAATAGACATGTTTTTGTGCTTTTCTATATGTAGTGGAGCACTTGGTTGGCTTTGCTTAGATTCACGTATTGTCAAATTTCATAAAGATAACGGATTCTGCCCTTCTTTCATATAACTTCTAAGTTATCTATTAATAAAATATTTTTGGCATTTGGTGTATTATTAAACACTGGTCGTAGGTTCCACGAATTATAATTTTCTTTCTTAAAAGTTAACAAAAAAAAGAGTAATGACACACTAATCGTTCCGCTTCCATCACTAAAGTAGATTTTGTTGTATGTAGAATTACGGTGTAGATTTACTCATTTTCTTTAAGAAGCTAAATAAATTTAAACTCCTTAACATTGAGAAAATAAGCTTTATTTCATTAGACCTACACGTGAGCAATTTTTTTATAAAAATACTATATAGTGGAAATTGAACCTATATCCATCACTTGTGAAATAAACCACTGTTTTAAAACATTCTGAAATATTGACGATAATTTTATTTATTATTGTTACTTTACCATTTAGATTACCAAGTGGAAGCTTACAAAATGATCGTCATCACCAGCGAGCTTTTAGCGAGAATTAATTCTTTAAGTTCTTATTACATTTTGTATTTATTACACTTACAATATTTAGAAAACAATGAATAATTTCGGAATAAATATTATTTTGAACATATTTTTAAAATTTTTGAATAAAGACATATTTCAAAACTTATATTTGGAATTTCAATTGTTATGGCTAAAACAATCCTTATATACGTTTAATCTTATATGTCTTCTTATCAAGATTACATATTAATAGTAGAAATGATATTTTCTCTGTTATAGCTTACTTTACACGAAAGTTGTTGGAAACATAGTGCGGGAAATGTGAGTTGCGTTTCTCATACTATGTACCTTGACAATTTTATAGAAATCACGTTACGTTAGTCACGTTGTAGTCATAGCTAATTTTTAATGCTGTCCGAGGATGTTTACTGTATATAAAGGAATAACTTTCAAACGAATCGTATTATTGTCTCCGAATTATTCATACTCTAACATACTCTATCACCGACATTTTAATATACATTGACAGTTTTATACTTGGGTTTTAATATGATACAAGGTAGCCTACGTAATGTATAGAACACATGATGAAACAATAATATCCGGATGGGTCATGTAGAGCAGATAAGGCGAGGTGAATTGTGATAACAACCAACTGTTTATTGAGGGCTCTCGATCCCTTAATACTAGCCCGAGTTGGTTGTCTCTACTATCATTTATGCGTGCGAATTGCTTAGTTTGTTAATTTAGATTTTAGTAGAGCTTGGAAACATGTGTTCATAGACAGGCGTTTTATTGTCAAGTGTGAGATGAATACGCGAGCAACAGAGACATTTTCAGTCGAAATCTTGAGAATATTAAAAAAGATTACAGTATAATAAGTATTAATGGCATTTAAGTGTATTTTTAAGTAATAAAATGAAATATATTTCTGAAATTTACATATTTTTTAATCTTTGTCTCGTAAAAAGCAAGGTAGACAAAGTAAATTTCCTCCGCATTTAGACAAACTGCCTCTCATTAAGTAGTGGAACTCAATATCATGTTTTGTATTGTTGCCAAAATGAAGCCATCGAAAATAATTCCCCAAGAGGGAATGAAGCCCACAAACCTAATTTTAACTGGCGGACGCACTACTGTGTACGAATGAACCTTAAACGTTCTTCATAGTATAAATTTTCGAAATCTTATTTTTCTAGAACCTAATTAAAATAAATTAACATATTTCTACACGGATTTTATATTCCAATCAAAGATTTATACAAGTTTTGATACAAGAATGAAATGAAAAATGACGCTTGTTATTCTTGTTATTCTACAATAAGTATCTAACTGTGTACTATTAAGTGGAGAGGAAACTACGACGAAAAGTTATATAATTTTTCTTGTATAGCAATTAACTTAATTAAGTCAAGTCTAGCTCTAGGCTCTATCTAGTGTTTCAGTAATGTAATTCAAAACTGAACACTGTATAGACATGTTATATTTTTAAATTTAAAAATCCGCATAGTAAATAGGCTCATTATGGCAGCAAAGTATAGCACGGCGTTAAGTTCCACCTCCAGAGTAACGTTATGTGTGATGTGCGAATTTCAAACACGCAATGTCTCGAAATGATCCACACAAAGATTGAAAGAGAAATGTTATACTTTTTTATGTTTTCTTTGAGTCATTTATCAAAGAGTGGATTAACACTTAAAAATTCATAAAAATATTTAATGAAAACAGCATTCTGTTTTTTGCAATAATCTTCACGTAGCGG
Source organism: Dione vanillae (assembly GCA_037178615.1). Classification (NCBI taxonomy): domain Eukaryota; kingdom Metazoa; phylum Arthropoda; class Insecta; order Lepidoptera; family Nymphalidae; genus Dione; species Dione vanillae. Next base: position 9,415 of record JAZFAU010000454.1, on the reverse strand, counting down.
AAATCTGTAAAAATCTCCGTATAGCAACAACACATATGCTAACAACGTCATAAGTTGTATAAAGCATACAATAAATTAGACGCAGCGTGACAAAGAGCGCATGACTTAGAGGTCAGAACGATTGCAGGGTTTGCAAGAGGCTCGGGTTTAAATCTCGATGCGTACAAATTTTAAAATTTTCTTTCAAAAATTGATTACTTCCAATGGAAATCGAGCCCACAATAGTCGTCTTTCAACTCAGACAATGTGTCGCTGAACTTAAACGGAATTCATTTAAAATAATTTTCTATACACGAAGTAGGTACTTTTATATATTGTACTTGTGATTCTTCAAGTTTTTAATTAAAACGGATGAGAAATTGGAAAAATCTTTGTACGTTTTTCAATAAAAGTTTTGTACATTCTCGTTACATTCAACCTTAATTGATATTAAGTTTGATTATAAAAGCTTTAAAATATTTTTCTTCGATGATAAATGAATGAGTATATTCTTAAATTATAGAGACCATAAAAGCGTTAATTATACGCAATAATAAGCTGATAGAACAGAAAACAAATTAGATCCCAAATGAGCTTTCAATAACAATTAATATCTCTGTATTTGTGAGACTAATGATTCCGGCTTTATTCATTGCATCGGTCTTAAGATTAATTAAGTAACTTCATCATTGCCTCAGTCTAGACTAAAGGCGGCGTAGGTTTGATTTGAAGAAAATAGGATGTCTTTATCATGTTTACTTAATTTTTAAGCATAAATACCTTAAAAATATTTTTAGATTAATGTATTAATAGTCAGTCGTAATATGTCTTTACAGTCTTTTAAATTACTATTATAAATGTAATATTTTATGTTTTATATAATGACAATTAAAAAGCTATAAAGTGCTTAGGACAAGGACAAGATAGTGTTTAATCAAGTAATATTGATCTTATATTTTTTTTCCTCAATTGAACTTTGAACTCATGACCATTATTTAAATATATCTCCATTTCGTGACAAGAATTTCTTTTGACTTCAATTGCTTAAAAGTGTATCTAAATCATATAGAAAATATGTTATTACATATTAAATCTCATACACGGGAAAAAGCAAGACGCTATTTTTTATAAATCAGTCTAGAATCGAACCTGCAATAATCCTATATACACATATATACTAACAATACATGGACATACAGAAAATATACTTGCAACAAGCCAAGCCAAACTCTTGCTCACATCTTCAAAATGCACCGTACAGCTAATTGCGTGCTTCGACCGACACGCCTGTGCGGCTTTGTAACTGGAAATTGAGTTTACGTTCCGTATTGATTGTTGAGATAGCATTGTTTTGTGATTTGGCCTTGTATGTATTTAGTGATTTTTTTAGCTTTCACTCTTATCCCTCACAAGTTAAGTAGAAATTAAATTGTGTTAACATGCAATTTAAAGATTTTTAGGCGCAATTTCACCTCGAACGAATAAAGTTTCAGTTAGCAAGCTTGTAGTTAATGCTGTCTGCAAGATAAAGCCTTGTAGTAGGTCTTTATCTGCTTGATATTTCTATATGAGAAACGTGAAACCATTTTTTTTTTGCCAGACAATGACAATTTTCCTTATATGGGACTTTATCAGCAATTGATAAACCCGTGATTCCATAAAAACAATTTAATACTTCAATGGTGTTTAATTTTGGCCACATATATCGTTTCGCTATCGACTATCGATCACACAACATGTCTATGAGAAGCACTGGGACCGCTCGAGCGTCAATCTGCCATCAACGTAATTGCGTGTCGATGCTATCAGTGACAGGTGTGTATGTATGATGCTAGCCTGGTAATTGTTATTAGATTGCATAAATGAGTGAGTAGTTTGTGTTTAATATTTTACGTTTTTACGGAGAAAATGTAGACACTTTGTTCGTTCAGTTTCAGATTTTGACAGTTTAAGTTAATATCGTTATTCATATCGTTATTCTGCCTCACGTGAAGTGTAAAGTTGTCATTACGTACAAATAAACATATAAATCAAGTTTATAAGTGCAGGTATAAAGTGTAAGTGCAATAACCGAGTGTGATAAATGAAAATAACAAAATATTCATCTGGTTATTGTTCTTAATTTCCACACTTTAACATTTAGATTATATACTAGTTGGTGCTAATTGAGTATATTTATAAATTTTCAACTGGAATATTGAAGATAGTATTCCAGGACGCGTCAGTTCAATAGAGTCTACTACACTGCATTTAGTGGCTGTGAGTTCGAATCAATTGAAGTTATAATTGGCGTAGATTGTAATACGTACATAGTAGGGTAGGCAGAGGAAACCGTTGGCTTCATAACCTGTTAAAACACTCCATTGAGGAGTGTAACTAAATGCCGTGTTTTACCTTGTTGGATTTGCACTATTTATTTTTAAGTTCTTACATGTACGTCGCTAGCTAGTGCAACTATATTATAGTAATTTTAAGTTAATTATAAAAAGATAGTAATGATAATAAAAATTAGCGACCTGATTGCAACTTCACAACAACAACTTTGAGATTTTCTTCTTTATATATACTGTAAGTTTTCACTTTCTCTCAAGTATCATAAGTCTAGGTCATTGAAACACAACTTAAGTATGAAGTTAATGCCAACTTTTATAACTTTAGGTCAAGGAGAGTACTGTACATACAAGCAGATGCGCAACAAAGTGTTCCTATAGAGATCCATTTTCTTTGAGGTGCAAAACTCAAAAAATATTTATTTAATTCCAATTTTAAATATTTATTACATTATAAATACTATATCATGTGGACAAGTTTATTGTTTCCAGGTCTCCGCGTAGTATCGTAGGCAGATTTAGAACTTTATCTTAAAACAATCCGCTTTCCGTTCTCCGCCCATATTGGAAGCATTGTGTATTCAGGTGCGGAACTCAACTTGCTTTATTTTCTAACGATAAGAAGCAAATAAAATTCACTTAATAAAAATGAAATCCAAAGTTAGTTTATAGTTATATATAATAATTTGTTATAAATATGTTTTACGTATTGTATTCTAGTAAATGTACTAACTACACTTAAATTAAATATTGCAAGTAAGTTACATTTAGCGTGTATTTTTATACCTTCGAACTATATTTTACGAGCAAGTTATTTTGCGAACAAGCAACATAACGGTTGGATAGGTCAACGCGTCAAAGCCTTTAAATACGTTTGACTCTGACACTGAAAACCAAACTAGTTTATATTCAATTCCAAAATGTTTTATATAAAGAGAATGGGAGCTATTCTGGATGGCCTTTTGTATGGACTTTAAAAAAAGTGATGAAGTATAGAAATATATTTTTGGTAGTAGTACTTCTTTACTAAAATGAGCTTGAAGCTTTTTCCCATAAAGCAGGATAGGCAGAGAACACATAGTGTTAAGACACTTCGTAACAACATTTTGAACAATTTTCAATACATCGTGTTTATACAGGTGTAACTCAACGTCGCTTATCTTGTTATGGAGTGAATATTATAAATTTCACGTCTTGACGCCGAATTTTTCACACTCAATGCCTAACTGGTTTGCTTGGTGTGTGTAGATGAAATCCTTGGGTTAGCTAAGAGTAATACGTAGTAATTTTTTTATAAAAAATATAACGTATGTAAAACAAAACGCTTATACATATAGAATTTCCTTATCCATATCTATATTATTGTTTTTCAAAATCTTTCTTCGTTTATATTTATCGATTGCGCTGCTATGAGTTTTCCCTCTGAACACTCAATATTTCAAAGTTAGGCGGAAAGTAGGGAACGTAGTAACTTTATTCCCTACTTTTCCTCTGTAAACCTTTCTATGTATATATATTATATAGGTAGATGTTGTACAAAACAACGTGTCGTACGACTCAATGGCCATTATTGTAAGATTATCTGTTACGCTTTACAAAATCTTAATGAAGCATCACAAATACGATAAGGTTAATTATAATTACTTAAAAATATATTAAAGACGCAATAGGCTAGTTAGGAAGTTAGAAAAGGTAGAAGGAAAGCAAGCATTGTTTAGCGGACTGTTAACACGACGGTAGTTGTTTGAGGTTTCTATAATTACTTGAGGAAATGCCTTATTAATATTTTTTCACATATGAACAATGTATAACGCAGCGTTGAGTTCCGCTACCCAACATGTAATGGCTCAAAATAAAAGTACACTGCTTGCATTGGATGAGTAAGATATTAGATCTTTTAATTTAGTCGGGTCTGTAAATGTTTGATTATTCTAAATAGATGTGCAATAAACGCAAATAAAGTTACTGGAATGACTTGCACATAAAATCGTAATAATTTTGAGAATGTATCAAATTTTTATGTCATTCCCACTGTAATCTTGCTTCGGTAAATTTTCCTCTAAAATCTTGACAATTTTCGATAGCTTCGATTCCCACTCCAGAAATAATTTATGTATTATCAGGATATACAATTTAGTTAATTCAAAATAAAGACAGCTAAATAAATATGAACGAAGTTACTTTTACTTAAATACTAATGTTCTTAGTATATAAATTGATTTATTTTAAAATTTAGTGCCAGTTCCCAAAAGCATTACTTAATCATAAAATACTCCAAAAAAGCTTAGAAAGCAACGAAATCGGAGACAGTCTACGTGTTTTTTTTTTAAATTTATATACTTATTTATTTTGTTACAATTTTCTTAATAAAAGATTAAACGTTTTAAAATTGATTTTCCAAATATATATTACAAATCCCTAATATTGCCAATTCACGTCCCTAATATTATATATGAATTTGAAGCATGTGCCATAGAATTATCACAATATAATCTTATAGTTTTTTTTTTTTTTTTTTTTTTTTTTTTTTTTGTAACTTCACGCTTTATCCCGCACATGGCAGGGTAGGCAGAGGGAACTGCAGGAACCATAAGAACCTAGTGTTAAGACACTCCGTTACTTAGTCCCTGCTTACTCCGTCCCCACTTTCCGCCGTTTTTGAGGCATTGCGTGTTGGGTGGCGGAACTCAACGCCGCGCTTTGCCTTAGATGCCAGAGCGAAGAAAATGGAAATAGAAAAATCCATCTTCTCCGACTGGGGATCGAACCCAGTAACCGTCGCGTCACAGGCAGACGTTCCGCCTCTGCGCCACGACGGTCCTCTATCTTCTAGTAATATATAAAAATAAATCTTATAGTAATTTGTATATATAGAACGCCAGGATCAAATGTTAATATCTTTTTTCGAGAATTGGAATTAATTATAAACAAATATAATATGAATTTAAAAAAACAGATAGTTATTTGTGGGGATTGGAATATTGACATTATGAAAAAGACAAAATTGTCGAATCAATTAATATCAATACTGAACAATCACAATTTTAAAAACCATATAGCTAAACCGACAAGAAAAGAATCATGTCTTGATTTAATAGTAAGTAATTTAGAAACCAATGTTGACTCAAATCTTTACTATTTAGCTTTATCTGATCACGAAACTGCTCAAGTTATTAAGTTTGAGGTAAAAATTAAGAATGAAATAAAACATGATTATAAATTTTGGTTTGAAGAAAGAAGAGATTATGGAAGGGACAACATAAAAAAATTTTTGGATGCAATGTCTGCTTTATCTTTCAATGAAATTTATATCGAAAATGATACAGAAAGGGCATTTAATATTTTTTATGACACTATAATTCTTTTTTATAATTTATGTTTCCCCAAAATATACGTAAAAATTTCAAACAAAAAATATCAGAATAAATGGCTTACCAGTAGTCTTCGTCGTTGTTGCGTTAAGAAGCGTTTTTTGTATCTTAAATATATTTCGTGTAAGAGCAATAAAAGAAATAATAAGAATAGCTATCGGAAATCCTCAACAATTTTAAAAAAATGTATTCAAAATGCACAACGTATAGACAATATTCGAAATATAAGTAAAGCTAAAAATAAGTGTAAATCAGCATGGCAAATCATCAAAAATAATTTCAAACTTGACAATAAATGTAAAACAATACAGAAAATAAAATATAATAATAAAGATTATACAAATCCGAATCAAATTTGCGAACATTTCAATAGATTTTTCTTAAGCATCGAAAATTCCTTAGCACCTTAAAGAGCATACTGTTACAATATCCCCTCCAATCCTAAAAGTTTGTTTTTAATCCCACTCAATAATATAGATATTTATAAAATTATTTTATCTTTAAAAAATACGAATGCTATGATGGATAGGATATGATGAAATAAATACAAAGATTTTAAAATATAGTGCTAGTATTATCGCCTCCCCTATTTGTCATATAATAAATTTATCGTTACAACAAGGACACTTTCCAAATCAACTCAAATACTCTTTAGTGAAGCCTCTTTTCAAAATGGAGATGCCACAGAAATTAATAATTATAGACCTATCACATTGATTCCAATTATATCTAAAATATTCGAAAAAATCATGTATGATAAAATTTACAATTTTATTGTTTTCAGTAAATTATTAAAATCCGAACAATACGGCTTTAGAAGAAATAATTCTACAACAAATGCATGCTTTTCTCTAGTTAAAAGTATTACTGATTACATAAATGCGGGTACCATCCCAGTGGCCCTATTTCTTGACATGAGTAAAGCCTTTGATCACGTAAACCATAAAATTTTACTAGATAAACTATATTTTTACGGCATTAGAGGAAATGCAAATAAATGGTTGGAATCATATTTAAAAGATAGGAAACAGTGTGTTGTACTAGATAGTATAGTTAATAAATATAAAATAACTCATAGATCTGATTACACTAATAAGAATATTGGAGTGCCTCAAGGTAGTATATTGGGACCCTTACTATTTATTTTGTATATAAATGATCTTCTTGATCATATAAAGCATGAATGTATTCTTTTTGCTGATGACACGACTATTCTAATTAAATGTCAAAATCATACGAATTTAAAAGAAAAACTAAAATTAGCTCTAGTAAAAGTAATTCATTGGCTTAAAGCAAATAATTTAAAAATCAATTTAAACAAAACAAATTTTAAAACATTCCAAACTTATAGAAGTAAATTACAGGCCATTAAAATTAATTTTGACAACTCTGATATATTAGAAGCTAATAATACAAAGTTTTTGGGCATAATAATAGATAAATATTGTAACTGGAAGAATCATATTGAAAATTTATGTACCAAGATTGATAAATTTATATATGCATTGAGGCGTATAAGCCAAATAGTTTCTGTTACAGCAGCGATTACAGCTTACCATGGATATGTTGAATCTTTGCTAAGATATGGTATTGTGATATGGGGTAATTCTGTGGACTTGCATGTTGCATTTAAGACACAAAAAAAATGTATAAGAACTATTTATAATATTCATTTCACTGAGAGCTGTAAACCCATATTTAAAAGTCTAAATATATTACCCGTTCCTTGCTTATACATATATGAAATTAGTATATTTGTTCATAAAAATATTTATTTGTTTAAACGAAATTGTGATGTAATGAATACGTGTAGCAGATTTAAAGACAAACTGTATGTTCCAGCTCAACGATTAGCTTTGTTTCACAACAATGTATATTGCATGGCCATACGCATTTACAACCACTTACCCAGAAATTATAAAGAATTGTCTCTAAATTTATTTAAGAACTTTTGTTTTAAATTACTGATAGATAAACTGTATTATAGTATAAATGAATTTTTTTAATGACAAATTTTAAATTATAAATAATATTGTAATTTTAATTGAATTAATTGACAAATAACTATTTACTTATAATGATGATATTGATAATTATTTATTTAAATTGTAAAACTATAAACTTTATATTTGTAATTGTAGTAAATTCATTAATAGTATTTTTTTTTTAGTTTATTAAAAATATTTGCACGCCAAATCGGCAGAATATGTTGGACCACTGAAAATCTATGAAATACCTTTGTTAACCCATATTCGAGCAAATAAACTATTATTATTATATTTTACGAAAATCAAACACAGCTTGTGAATAACACAAATTAATTTTCATACAAAAATACAAAATAAAATTGTAAAGATAGAAAATTTCGGTATTTATTAGAAGACAGCCATTGTACCTATTATTTTAAATATAAGAAGCACAGCGAAAACTCGGTGGAACCAAACATGTGGAAATATTACTGACATTCGAGAATAGCGCAGCGCAGACGTGAGACTGGTGGGTTTTATCTCAACAAGTATAATGTTACTTATAAAACGAGAAAAACATATAATTTACTTTATTTCATAAACTACTTTTTTTTTTACTTTTTGTTTGGACACACATATGTTATCTCTGGCTGGTATCAATTGTATTTTCTTTATTGACAATCCAAGTAAAAAAATCTCTTCCTTAATTAAAACTTCTCACTTTGTCGATTCATAACCCGTCACCGACTTTAAAATCTCAAGTCTGGTATTATCTACATATGTTAGTATTTTGTTCATGACTGCCAGATATTAGCGCACGTACAGAATTCATGACTTGCGGTTTATTCCCAGTATTGTCCAAGTTTGAAATTGTATTTAATAAAGAGAATTATGTGATGTCTAATGAGTTTAACTTTTTTATCTAACAATTGTAACTTTTCCGTTTAAAGTTAATTTTGTGTTGTACAAAAATTAGTAGATTATTCGAATTTTGAGTTTTTATAGTTTTAAGAGAGACCTTCGGGAGCACAGTGTTGACAGTGTTGATACATAAGCTAGGTCACGTACAAAGAAGTCCCACTTCTAAGAAGGTTAATGATAGCGGAAGAGGCGAAAGAGGTGCAGGGATTGTAGTACTTGGTATATATGTAGTGTGTGATAGTAGTTCCTTACTCTCTGGCTACAGCGCCAGGGATAAATCTTGAAGTATATTTTTTAAATTCTATTAAAGTTATTTTAAACATAGGTAGGTCATTTTGACACCATGATAATGGACACAAGGCTGGGTTACAGAAGAATAACTTATAAATTTTAAGGTATTTTTAACAAGTAAGATTAATGATAGACTCTGCACTATTCCGTTTACAGAATACCCAACAAACGCTGGGAGAAGTACAAATATATTGTTGAAGTTGTCTCTATTTAAATTCCTAGATTTACGCATTAGAATTTCTTTAACTTTATATTTCAATATTATTGTTATTTCCTGCCTTTATATTATAATCAAGACAAGATCATCACTATTTAAATTACTTCGCTGTTTCCATGTAAATAAATACATCTATTGACGTGCTCGTACGGCACGCTCCGACACCCGCTGGATGAGCGCAAATTAAAATCGCATCCATTTTACATGTAAATTAAAGTGGAACTGATTCTCTTCCAATCCGTAAACACTCCTGATGCATGGTTTTAATTCACACAACAGCTATGTTTCTCTTTTTGTGGTGTTGTTTTTCAACTCTTGAACAACTGATCCTTCTGATCT